>JAATLQ010020174.1:0-68566 GCA_013421005.1 Heliconius erato x Heliconius himera | reverse complement strand
TTCCACTAGCGTCGCTCGTAATAGGATTTAACAAGTGTGGGGGGTACACTTGTTGGTACGCAGAGGACTGGATACAATGTTTAAAATGCTCCGAATGGTGGCATGAAGCTTGCACAATGTATGAGGGCTTAGGACATTTTATTTGCCGGCTCTGCAAGTGACCATAAGTTAATCGATGATCCGCGTACTCTTATCAACCTAGAAGCGTACTCTTACACAATAGTATATGTAAGAGTACGCAATTTCCACTTCTGATTATTTTTGTTGTCCTGAGAGTTTAAAAGTAGTTTTGTTATTTTTTCTGTTTTTTTTATGTTATTTGATTAGATTGTACACGCAATAAATGACTAGTTGATTTTTTTCGTTTCATTTTGTGTCTTTTAGAATATTTTAAACCTTAAGTGAGTACTGCTAGACCAGGTTACCCTACATAGGATATTGCATGTTTACTTTTATTTTTAAGTCTAAAAGTGAATTTTCGTTTTACATCTGTCATTTCTTACAAAAAATACTGATTTGCTAGAAAATTAAAAGTTTAAAAGCGAAAGATGTATCAAAGAATACTTCAATAATATTCTTAAAAATTTCTTTCGGACAAACATACTAAATACATAACTAGTTCTCTTGAAATCTCAAAAGCATCCAAGGTTATAAATTCTATATTAAATAGTATATCTTTATTCACATTCCAGTCAAAGCTGCACTTCATTTACAGTAGTTTAAAATATACTATAGTGACCTTTGCGAGAGTACTGCCGATTCGGATTCTTACATCGCGGTGTTCCGGATAATTTACGTTATCAACGTGCCATATCTTAATGTATGGGCGACGTTCAGAACGTTTTCCCATGTGTTGATGAAATTACTACGGTTTTTTTTATTTGAAAGATTTTTTTAAAGTTTTATTATATGCTTAATGGTTTTTTTTTTATTTTTTAACTTGTTATATTATAGGGGGCGTTTTTTTTAGTAGGTACATACTTTTTTATATTTTTAGGACTTCGTACCTTTTAAGAAAAAAAGGAACTCTTATAATATCACTTTGTTGTCCGTCTGTCGGTCTGTATGTCTATTAAGAGCCGTTATCTCAAGAACATTTGGAGATACCGAGTTGAAATTCAAACCATATACTCAGATTTATAGTCCTTCGATTTCCTTAAAACGTCATATTTGTATTATACATTTATTTAAAAAAAAGATATGGTCGTTTATATAGCAAAAAACGCCTATTTCGACACTATAAAGGGGATCAAAATGAATAGGGTACTTTCGGTCGACCAGGAATTATGAAATTTGGCAGATAGTACTTGTTCAGAAAAAAATCTGAAAACGATATATTTGTGGTTAAATCCTAAAAAATAACAGCCTTAAAAAGGGGCAAAATTTAGTATTAAACTAGCGTTTAATATCAAATTTTAAGTGGGGTATCAGAGAAAAGGGTTCTGGCTAAGCTTGAATTTCAGAAAAGGCTCGAAACTTCCAATTTTTGCACGGAACTCTCTGTGGGTGAGCCCGACTCGCGCTTGTCCGGTTTTTTTTCATTGTAAATTACCACCTTAATATACTGAGTGACCTTTATGAAAGAAAACCAATACTTTATCATAGTTGTTACTGTGTTAAACTGTTCACCGTTGTAATTCTAAAAAGACTATACTCTCATATTTTTTATTGCACAATGCATAGTTATTTATCATGTAAAGGTTCTATCTTTACTTCATAATTTATGTCTGTAATAAATAATATAATATTTACTGCAATAAGCTTTACAGTGAACTTTAACTTCAACAACTTGTTTAATTGCTGATTGTTGAGGTCGTCGTGACTGTAACGCAACGGTTGTGGGTTCGATCTCCACTTGAGGAGGCTAATATTTATTTCTTCATTATGGCACCAAGGAAAAAGCTTGGCATTGAGTTTCGCTACTCAAGACGCAATGCTTCGAAAAATTAGGCGGCAAGTGGAGAATGGAGTTACTTAACACTGGGTTCCCTCTGTCTACACTGTTATATGTGGGAATTTAATTAATGCGGGAATTAAATTTTTAATTGCTGATTTAACTAAATTTTTGATGAATAGTAAATACCTAGGTATATGAAAGTTCTGTGCAGATCACTTATAATAATATAAGTATTTACGTCTCAGGTTGACTTTATAACCACGTTTTATCAGATAAATTGCAATTGTTGGTTATGAATGTAAGTTTTTATTATTATGATGCATTTAATTACTTTAATTTATATCAAAACAGAACATAGCCTGTATAATACAGGGTAATGTTATCAGTAATTGGCAACTTAAGTAGATACAATATTTACAAGAAAAATAATTAAATAAATTTGAAATTAAAATTTTTATAATATGAAAATATGTTCAAATTGCTTTAAATTTGATAGTTATCGACATTGAGGGCCCAGGGTATTTAATTATAGTGTGAGACACAAAAAGTTAAACTAAACTTCTCTTACTACAAATAAAAACATTCGTGTTATTTAATATTCCATTTCATACTGCTGTATATACTAAGTAATAATTGATAATTCGTTTAAATTTAGAAATATTTTCCCTCAATTTTCCCTTTACTTGGCTGGACAAAGCGCGGTGTTGAATTACGCTATTCTAAATGCAATGTCTATAAAATGATCAAAAAATAAAAATGTTCTTACAATAAAATATACTACGTAACATACATACATATCGATGGAAAACTTACCTAAAGCAAGTGAGAGACTATTAGAAATAATCAAATTTCATGCACTAAGAATACTAAAACCGGTTTTGTGAATAATGACGTAAGATGCCTATGCTAATTTCTGAGTACGAATTGCGTTTACCCAAGACCATCTACACAGTAAAGCAATATAAATCAAATTAAATTATATAAAATTAAATCAGCTTCACGCTGTATCCCGCACACAGGAACCTAGTGTTAAGACACTTTCCGCCGAATTCTGGAGGCGTTGCGTGCTGAGTGGCGAAACTCATCACCGAGCTTTACCTCAACGCCAAAGCGAAGAAATTGAAATGTACATTTAAATAAATACTTAATTTCCTCGAGTGGGGATTGAACCCATGACTAGTGGCATTAACAGTCACACCTTGTGCCCCTGTGCCACAACTGGCATCTAAAGTAATATAATATGTATGAATATAAACGAATCCTTATGGGAAACTTAATCAAAGTCCGCGCGTCGACATGGGTTATTGCAGCGAAATTAAAACGCGAACATGGTGTTCACTGTATCTCTTATATACATATATAAATATTTTAATTGAAATACTGGCATAGGCTGACTAATTTATTTTGCTCTTAATAATTTATTGCATATATATATAGATAATAGTAGTTTATGAAAGCGGATTTGTTTTGTAATTGATATTTAATCACTATTAGGTATATCATTAATATTTATAGAAAATATTTTTTGATTTGTGTTACTTCAAATAAGAAAAATATAAAATTGCAATAAAATTTAACAACATTTTCATTTTACATCGCCTAAAATAGAAATGATCTTACCCTGTCACTAAGATTTTTACTTATAAAAAGCCGAGCGTATGTTCTGGTATTTATATTTTAGAAACCTACACTAAGACCTATTTTGGTAAATCTATCATTTAAAATTAATAATTTAGATTTTGTTTAACATAATAATATTAAATTTAATGTTATTAGTACCTAATACTCTCCCAAAACATAATTAAACGCCTATTTACTCAAATGATTGATGTTATTGTAATTGTTCAAGGCTCGGGTAGGTAGACGATAAGATGCCTTTTAGAGATATTCATCTGAGCTATGCCTTATCTGGCACAAATCTGTGTCCAAGAAGGCAGTCATTAATAATTATAATATACTATTAAATAATTTCTATTTATATTAAATTTGACTTGTTGTCAGATATGTGCTATTAAACAAAATGATATTATTATGACGTTGCTGCGTTGAGTTGCGCCACTTAACATGCACTACGTCCAGAAATCAAAGTGTCTTAATACTACGTTCCCTTCACTTACCCTGATATGTGAGGGATACAACGTGAAGCGAATAACGTAGCGTGTCAATATTTTATACAAATAAATCAGCTTCACACTGTATCCCACACACAGCAGGGTAGGCAGAGGGAACCTAGTGTTAAGACACTCCGTTCCCCACTTTCTGCCGAATTCTCAAGGCATTGTGTGTTGAGTGACAGAACTCAATGCCGCGCTTTGCCTCGACACCAGAGCGAAGAAATGGAAATATACATTTAAGTAAATATTTTATCTTCTCGATAGACGAAAGTGGGGATCGAATCCACAACCAGTCGGTTTTTCAATCACACTTTGTGCCTCTGCGCCACGACTGGCCTCTCAATAAAAAAGAGCATATTATATAAAAACATAATGTAAAAACTTGCAGGCAAAAGGTGAGAACCTATAAGTATTCATTATGTAAAACATAGGTTATGTATGTACGTGCATACTTGTATAATAAACGAGAAGGCAGCTGTAAGATATGTGTTTATAATAATACCTTTTTCAAAATTCATTATAAATTCTGCATACAAAATGCATTACTGTATATCGATTTATAAAAATGAGTAATAAATAACATGTTTTCAGTGAAACACCTGAAGTGATGTGTTATTTAAAAGTAAACGGCTTGAAAAATAACGGGTTCCCCCTATATTTTATAGCGGCTAAAGTTGCCATCAATAATTGAAGTTGGGAAGTCCTGAGGGAGTCGAAGGGCTTACTTGAATTCTGATGACTATACTTTTATACAATATTCCAGTATAGACTTTAATATGATCAAATAAATATCTTGTGGCTAGTCGTGGCGCAGCGGCACGAAGTGTGACTGTAAAACCGATTGGTTCTGGGTTCGATCCCCACTCGAGGAGATGAAATATTTACTTAAATTTATACTTCCATTTCTTCGCTCTGGTGTCGAGGCTAAACGCGGCGTTCAGTTCTGCCACTCAACACGCAATGCCTCCAGAATTCGGCAGAAAGTGGGGAACGGAGTGTCTTAACACTAGGTTCCCTCTGCCTACCCTGTTGTGTGCGGGATACAGCGTGAAGCTTATTTAATTTTTTATTTTTTTAAATAAATATAAAATTTATGAAATATATAACGTAGGAGTACAAAACTGTTATTAATATACATTAAAGATAATTCACTTTGAATACTAAACTAATTGAAACAACTTTTAATATTGAAAATTGAAAACCGCCATTACTTTATATGATAAGCTGTTATAGTATACATATTTATTATTTATCAATTTATTCTCTAAGGGATATATGTAAACAACTACTCTATGTAATTACAAAGTATATAATTTTGTTTATAGTTTTATTACTTATGTAATCGTTGAATTATTAAAATAATATTGTTTAATTTTTATTAATACACAATAGTTTTATTTAGCTTCATGCTACACCCTCCCAGCTATGTACAGCTGGGTAAGTAGGTGGAACCTAAGAACCTAGTGTTAAGACACTCCGCTTCCATTAAAATACTCTTGTTCCCAACTGATCATCGGATTCTGAAGGAATTGGTGTTCAGTGGCGGAACTCAACGCCGCGCTATGTCTCACACAACAGTTGTTTTACAAATTATACTTTCTAAAAGCAAACGTTATGCTTAAAAGAAAAATAAATATATATTTTCGCGCATATTTCATATACAATACTTGCTTGTCATTGACAAAAGTTTCCGCAAAAATTTCGCAACGTCACCGCCGCCATTGCCACATCGACCAACCGCGCTTCGTCTTACTAATCCCCTTTACTTTTATTTATTCCTAACCACTCAGCTTTTAGAATTTTATTTATGAATATACATGGGCATATTCGTTTTAGTTTTAAGTCTTTTTGCCTCTTTGCACACGCCGCGGTAGTAACCGGTTGGTCTGAGGTCTAGAACGCTTCGGGCGTCTTATCTTCGTGCTCATCTCAAACCTTTCTTGTACCTACACTCCGCATTTTATATATAAAGTGAATATAATATGATAACAATCTTTTATCTAATGCCGTGCTCGTATTTTAAACTAGATAAATGCGACATTTTGCGATTCTTAAAGTTGAGATAAGTAATTTAAAATTGGCTTCAAAAGTTGTATGTTTAATTGTAAAGTTGTATTTTAGGAAACTTGCATTAAATATATATATAACTTACATAAAATGAAAACTAAAATAAAAAAAAACATACTTTTAAAAAAAAATTAAAGCTTTTAGACATATTCAATTTATTTATTCACGACTAGAGGGCGCGCGCGGCTTCGCCCGCTTATTAGGAGTGAATTCTAAAAAAACCACGAAACACTTGTTCAATAAAATATTTTTAACAGTCTGAATTTAAATTTTTATAAAAATCGGTGGCAATTTTAAGATTTTTCCATATAAACTTTCAACCCCTTATTTGAACCCTTAGAGGGTGAATTCTTAAAAACCATGAAACACGTATTCAATGAAATATTTTTAAGAGTCTGAATTTCAAATTTTATAAAAATCGGTACAGATTAAACATTTTTTTTATACAAACTTCCAACCCCTATTTCATCCCTTTAGGGTTAAAATTTTTTAAATTCCCTTCTTAGTGGATGTCCAGAATATGAAAATAAACATCTGCCCAAATTTCACGTTTCTACCATCAGCGGTTACGGCTCTGCGTGCGTCTTACCTCAGTCAGTCAGCACAAGTCCTTTTATATATATAGATGACAATGTATCAGATTAAGAGAGAGAGAGAGAGAGAGTAAAAAAATGATATAAATAATGATATATTTTAAATATTTAGAACAAAAACGTATTACAAATTCACAATTTGATACGGCTATTAATAAAAACGATTTATTTATACCAACTTAAATTCGGTAGTATACAATTAAATCTATGAATAAAATAAATAATTCATAATTAATTAATAAAATTTATTTCTATATTATTTTACTTATTCTGTCCATATCCAATCAAATAAGAACATTAGGTAGTATTTAGCATATAATACACATTCAGAGTCCAACATCGTTTACTCGATCGTTTTAAAACACTACCAGCAATTTGCATCGATTAAAATCAAGTTATATATTATATATAACAAGAGCTATAATTTATATAATTCAAGCGGTTATTGATATTCTACGATAAGCGTTTTGTGCTTTGTTTTTTTTTTTAAATAAACGGCGCTTTTTTATCGCTTATAATGTGAAGCTAAAAATAAAAATACGTGACGTGTGCTGTTAAAATTGGCACGATGTGTATTTTTTTGTTTGTAATCTTATCGTACTTCAATTTCTAAATTGCAGCGTTTTACTTGTATGGTATGGTATGATTATATTCATAATTAAAATAAAATTAGTAAAAAAAAATCATATATTAGAGTCCGTCTACCCCTTCCGCTATTAAAAAAGGATTTTTTCAGCTTTACAGCTGAGTAGACAGAGGCCTAATGTTAAGACACTCTGTTCTATACTTTTCGCCGAATTTTCGAGGCATTGCATGTTGAGAGTCGCTGACGCCGCGATTTTTTTCCATTTTGGCGAAGAAATGAAAATATTAATAAATAATAATTCATTCTCCCAAGTAGGAATCGAACTCACAACCATCGCGTTTACATTCATAAGCTTGTGCCACTGCGCCACGGATGTCACATTAAAAAAGTATTTAGTATGAATTAGCTTTAAATATTATAAATGTTATATTAGGTAGGTATATGCTACGCAAACATTAAAAAATATATGGACCTTCATATTTAGAAAACTTTATTTTTTTCTAGCTCTTTCAAATCGTCACCGTCATAAAACTGTTCATCGAATCCAGAGGTTCTCATGTGTTTTACAAAAACACTACATTATTATGTGGATAATTACTTATATTTCTTGTCAAGTTCCAACATAATATCAAAAAATCTTAATTTATGTTATTTTACTCAGAGGTTCACTAAAGACAAGAATCGTTAACAAAAAAAATTCAAATAAGTAACGCATATATCCATTAAACAGATAGGGCTTTAATATATTTTTAAAACAGCATTTCATAGATTTTTTTACAATTATAATAATGTTATACTGGTAGCCTGATATAATTTTGTATCTTTTATTATAGTCCTCTTGTATATTATTATATACATATCTACATATTATCTCTAGAGTAAAATAAACAGCCATGCTAAGTAAAATATACTATAGTGTAGAACTTGGTAATTAAAATAGATATGGACAGTATTATGATATATTTTTTACTGCTATTACATAAAACGACAGCATTAGTTTCGTATGGGGATTTTATAAAAAGCTTTATAAATTTAAAAATATATTAATATTAATATATGTCATTTGCCAGGATCTTCAGGATCAGAAGTTCAAAAGTGATTGTTTGAACGCGCTATCCTCAGGAACTACTAATTGAAAAAATCCCTAAAATCCCTTGTGTTTTATAGTTAAATATCGAGAAAGCTAATAGTTTCGATAAAATTCATTATATTTACAGCCAGAATTACCTCGGGTGCTCAAATTCTTTCATAAGCAACTCGTAATTATTTCCATTTGACATGTAAAAGTAAAAGTTGTAATGTAAAAGTTACTTATCACAATAAATCTAATAAATTCTATTAATATTGTCGGAAAGATATCAAGGTAGGCAGTGGGAACCTAATGATAAGACACTCCGTACCCCACTTTCAGCCCAATTTTGCAAGAATTGCTTGTTGAATGGCAGAACAGAACACCGCTTTGTCAATCAGATCATATACTTCCCACAATAAGTTCCACGAGTGGAAATCGAACCCACAACCATACATGTACTCTACTACGATGGCTTAACAAAATAAACACATATTGTATTTAACATAATTATTGTATGAGCGCAAGTAACGAGATTATTAAAAAGTCAACCTAGAGCAGATGTATATGAAACATTATATACAATGTAGAGTCTTACTCTACACTTTATTAAATGTATTCTTTCGAAGTTTAATTTCATACACCCCTTCGTTAATATAATTGGATTGTTCTGTAAATAAAATGGATGTAATAATTGTGTTAATTTTATGTTGTATTTCAGCTTCGTTATATTGTAAGTCTACTTCTGTTCTTAAAATAACTAAGAAAAACAATAAATAAAATGTGAGTTTTTTTTAACTACCCTACTGTATGCGGGATACAGCATGAAGCTGATTGTTCTTTTTTCTAAAAAAAAAGGTTTTAACGGAATTGAATCATTCTTTACACATCAGCTTCACACAGTATTTCGCACACAGCAGGGCAATCAGAGGGAACTTAGTGTTAAGACACTCTGTTCCCCACTTTCCAACGAGTTCTGGAGTTCAACATCTAGACGCGTACTATACAAAGGTATATCAAATTTAAATCAGTTTTATCTAAGTATTTATTATCGCAGCAAACTAATAACTGACGATATTTCATAAATTAAAGCATTATTAGGATAACAAAATCCAAAATTACCTAAACAGCAGTTACACTACAGTAAATAATATTTTATAGTATATTTAGCTCTAATTTGTCCATAATCTAAAGAGATAAAGGCGTTGTAGCTACAGGATAAAGTACCTTTTGCAAATTGTACGCATAGATGAAAATCAAAAACTGCCATTCACTTTTGCCCTAAGGTGCAATTTCTCGTTTTGTTGAGAAATAAGGTTTATTATAAGAAAAATCTATTTAAAGTAGTTTTGTATCAAACAATTTCATATATTTAAGTCATGTAAATTTGTTTCGAAAAAAAAATTTAATATAATTCTAACTATAAGTAAATAATATTCGAATTGTGTTTAAAAAAAATTGCTGTAGGTTTTGGATTGCCCACCGAAATCTGATAGATGGGTGACATTATAAAATTATAAATATATTTATTTGTAAATATAATCAGCTTCACGCTGTATCCCGCCCACATCAGGGTAGGTAGAGGGAACCTAGTGTTAATACACTCCGTTCCTCACTTTTTGCCGAATTCTGGAGGCATTGCGTGTTCAGTGGCAGAACTCAACGCCGCGTTTTGCCTCGACACCAGAGCGAAGAAATAGAAATATAAATTTAAGTAAATATTTCATCTCCCCGAGTGGGGATCGAACCCACAACCAGTCGGTTTTACAGTCACACTGTGCCCCTATCAAATAATAATATCAACATCAATACGAATAGAAATATTTGTTACTTGGATCTCTTTCCTTTCTCTGTAGATAAGTAACTTGAATGTATTATTTCTAAAGCCTTTAAGTAAATCTATGATTGCTAGAGATTAGTGAGATATACCTAGAGGGGAACCATAGGTAGTTATTTGCGTCAAATTGATATCACAAAAGTACGATTTACTGTACTTTAAGGTGCAGTACTAGGTTTCTTGAATAATGAGTCCGATTTACGATAATAATAGAATGTTGCTTTTGCGCACACTAAACGATATTAATTATTACACAATTATACACTTATTTGGATACAAAATTAATGACAAAGAAAATTACAAACGTTATTAAATTACTTAATTTAATTATTTTGTATATATATCTATTTAGGTTAAGGCGAGACGTGGCGCAGGGGCACAAAGTGTGCCTGTAAATCGACTGGTTGTGGGTTCGATTCTCAGTCGAGGAGATCAAATATTTATTTACATTTATATTTTCATTTCTTCGCTTTGGTGTCGAGGGGAAAGCGTGACGTTGAGTTCCGCCAATCAACACGCAATGCCTCCAGAAATTAGCGGAAAGTGGCGAACGGAGTGTCTTAAAACTAGGTTCCCTCTGCCTACCCTGCCGTGTGCTATACAGCGTGAAGCTGAAAAAAAATCTATATAGGTATCTACATATAAATATTTGGTAAGTAAGTAAATGGTCAAATTCGGATTAGAGGCCGTCGTGGCATAACAGCGCAACGTCTGACTGTAAACTCAACGGTTATGGGTTCCTCACTCTTGTAAAAAACACGAGACATCAAAAGGCAATGTCTCGAAAATTGGCAAGGCAATGTCTCGAAAACAGATATATCCTACAATATGGGTTATTAAGATAAATAATTAAATAAACTTCAAAAGGGTCCATATTAATGTATACTTATTAATTATATTAAAGTAAGAAATAAAGAAAATATGAAAGGTTTTGTGCAGGAATTCTTATAGCATTTTTTATTCTAGCCTCAGGAGGCCTCAACAAAAGTTGCGCGTATCGTAATTGCGATCGGTCAAGCAATTGACTATCTATTGATAAAGTTGCATTATGTGAATTGTCCTATGGGACCATTGGTGAAATGTCTGTTTTTTTTTCAGCTTCACGCTGTATCTTTGAATATCGAAATATTATTGTAGATTAAATATTTTGAACTCCTACAATCCATTGTTTATAATTTAAAATAAATAGAATTTCCAATTTTTATATAGTATTCATATTATAATATACAAAATGTTTAAATACTATTTGTAAATACTATTAAATTGTGAATAAATTGAAATTATACACAAAAATAATTTTGAATTATATCAGTATAGTTGTATAACATTTCCAACAAGGAAGAAGCAATGAAAGTAGTAATGGATATTAACAATAATATTTGTGTTGAGGCGGCGGAAGACCTTAGGAACAAGATTATTTTTAATTGTGCAAACGGCACTAAGATAAAAGTATGAACGATTGTCTTAATCTTATAAACCAAGATCTCAGGGTCCCCAGACCTACGTCATTTTAGCAAAGCTGAAGTTTTGAGGATCATTAGTCTAATATGTAGTTAAGACAGTACGCGTGCTCACTAAGTTAAAAGTGGGGTCCTTTTAGAAGTAGCGCCAACCTGACCAATCCATTGGATTGATCTGGGTGCTTATAAAGGGTCTTGAAACAGTCCGTAAATAATATATGGAAAATTAAAGCTTGCTGGTACATGCTCCGATTTTGTACAATTTTTAGATCGTCTGGCAGGTGTCAAGGTCCACATAAAGGGTAATAATAAATATATTTATTTTGCATTATTCTTAAAAACATACTTAAATATGAGCGTTTCTACTTTGACGTGGATGAGCGTGTACCGTAATTTGACGTTACCTCTGAAAGGGCCCCACTTTCAAATTAATAAGTACGCATACAGTCTTAACTACATATTAGACTATTAATCCTCAAAATTTCAGCTTTGTTAAGATAATGTAGATCTGGGGGCCCTAAGATTTCAGTCTATTAGTAAATTATGTTAAAAGCAAACTATTAAGACTAAAGTAGATGAGAATGATTCAAAGCCTAAACAACTCCTCGCTCGTTGAGAAGACCGAGATACTCGCATTTATCCACCGTAACATAGTCCTCAAACACGAAAGAGAAACGGTACAAAAGTGGAGACAATACACTTTCTTACAGGCAACGAGACTTAGGGATTAATATATGTGTAACTTGTCATCATACAAATTAAGTCTATCAAATAAAAAAACGGCACACTAATACTCTCGGTAAGACCAAGAGGCGATTCACGTATTAAAGTCAAAAATTGACAAATCACCGTCGATGTCAATAAATCCATCTTTTGTGGCTTCTGGAAGGACTCTTAGTAGCCATCTAAACTAAAGCTCCTAGGGAGGACTCGTCGTACGTTTTCACAACACTTTGCTTGTAAATTTTAATATATTAATAGTAACAGATAAAAGCACGGACGACAACAGTCCGCGGAGCATTCAAATACGCAAAAAAATGATTAATTTATAATATAAGGCTATAGGACTAATAAAATTAAAATAATAAATGAACCTGCGCCTGTACAATGACTTTAAAATGAAGATATAACTTAATCAATACATGATTTAAGTCACGGTATTTGCACTTACATATGTACTTGTCATATTGTTTACATAAATCAAATCAGCTTCACGCTATATCCCGCACACATCAGGGTAGGCAGAGGGAACCTAGTGTTAATAATAATATAATAGTTCCTCACTTTCTGCCGAATTCTGGAGGCATTGCGTGTTGAGTGGAAGAACTCAACGCCGTACTTTGCCTCGACACCAGAGCGAAGAAATGGAAATATAAATTTAAGTAAATATTTCTCCTCGAGTGGGGATCGAACTCACAACCAGCCGATTTACAGTCACACTTTGTGCCACGGCGTCTTTTGATTACATACATATAAAAAAATACTTTAAAACCAATGATTCTTTTGAAATCATACTTCCCGTGAATGAATTGTAAGTAAATTATGTTTATGCAAAAGGAAGTCGGCCAGCTTAGCTATATAAAGCAGAATGATGTAATGTAAAGTTATTTAAAATTTTCAAACTACCTAGTAGAGTTGAAGTCCTGGGTCTTGGAACTTAAAGTAACCAGTCGACACGAATACTTTTGCTACCATTTGAGTTATTACCTAAAGACATGATAGCGCTGCGACCTCAGTCTTCATTTGCATACGCTACCTAAGTTAATGTTATCAAAATGTCACTAACCTATAGATTGACAAAAGAAATTCACTTTTTTAATTAGAAATTCACTACTATACTACACCTATTGGCTTTAGGTTCTTAATTTCTATCTACTTATTTGAAATCGAGTATCGAAAATATGATATTACACTGTTCGGATTTTATTAATCGATTTCTGTAAGAAAAGGTTGTCAATTCGACTGTATTTTTTTTTATGTTTGTTATTCTTTGTTTGTATTTTATTTTATGTACGCTTGGTCATTTTTTAGTTGACTTACAATATCTATGTATAAAAACGTTAAAATATTCGCTTTTAGAAAACTAAGACATCTCCAATTATAGAAAATATCAATTGACACGCAAACTTGAATATAAGCATGCATTACATTGTAATTGAAGAACGAATTTAATTCATACTTATTTATGTAGAGAATTTAGAACATACTGTTTCTGTTTTAGTCAAACGAAAAGTTACATTAAAAAAAGATTCCACAAATAGAGAACCTCCTTTTTTTTAAAGTCAGTTAAAAATGGGAATTAAGAATGGAATAGTAATTCTACCACTATCCTATCACAGTGTTTCGAGTGCCTATTCCGCAAGGTGCTGCAGATGTGCCTACATGGAGTCCTCAAACTTGATCAGATATCTCTTATCGTGTCTTGTTTTAAAAAAACTAGCAAAAAATGGATTCCTTATAAAATATGACTTTTTTTCTAAGTTTTAAGTTATTTTATTCGGTTTCGATTTCGTTTTCGGTTTGAGGCCAGTCGTGGCGCAGCGGCACGAGGTGTGACTGTATAACCGACTGGTTGTGGGTTCGATCCCCACTCGAGGAGACGAAATATTTAATTAAATTTGTATTTCCATTTTCTTCGCTCTGGTGTCGAGGTTAAGCGCGGCGTCGAGTTCTGCCTCTCAACACGCATTGCCTCCCGAATTCGGCAGAAAGTGGAGAACGGAGTGTCTTGACACTAGGTTCCCTCTGCCCACCCTGCTGTGTGCGGGATACAGCGTGAAGCTGATTAATTTTGATTAATTAATTAATTATTCGGTAGAAAAAAAAAAATATCTTAACGCATTAATACCAATCATAAAATAAGCCTGACTGATTATTTTATGTCCGTTTTCTCCTTTAACTTTCGGTGTAATTTAGAAATATGTATGTATGTATATACGTGGGTTCTGCACAATTTGTAATATGTCAATTAAAAGTTAATTAGCGTTAACCTTGGCGGATTAAAGAAAAATATATATTTTTTTTCATAAAATAAGAAACATCTGCGATTGTCTTTATCTCTGGACATGTACATGTAACTCTTAAAACATTTACAGAGCCGTACATGTGACATGTCAATTTGAAATGCGTAATTTGATGGGACGTTATATTGTATTCAGGTCACAGAAGTATGTTATTTTTCTTTTATTCTGGTTTATTTATAGTTTAA
The DNA here is from genome assembly GCA_013421005.1 of Heliconius erato x Heliconius himera. Classification (NCBI taxonomy): domain Eukaryota; kingdom Metazoa; phylum Arthropoda; class Insecta; order Lepidoptera; family Nymphalidae; genus Heliconius; species Heliconius erato x Heliconius himera. Next base: position 53,735 of record JAATLQ010020174.1, on the reverse strand, counting down.
ACATGTATATATGTTTGTTTTCTTTTTTATGCTATGTCCCACATATAGCAGGGTAGGCAAAGGGAACCCAGTGTTAAGACACATCGGTCCCCACCTTTCGGCGAATTTTCAAGGCATTGCGTGTTGAGTGGATCTCAACGCCACGCTGCTGCCTTGATACCAGAGCTTAGAAATGAAAATATTAATAAATAATAATTCATTCCTCCGAGTGGGGATCGATCCCACAACCAGCGCTGTAAAGGTACACGCTTGTGCCCCTCTACCGCGGCAGCTTCTATATTTGTATATCTATCGTAAAATACTCCTTATATTATCAAATATAATATGAAGATGATTTATCAAATATATTTAATATATATGATGGTATTATTGCATGGTAATGTCCTAAACCCAATAGACATCTATCTATGTAGGTATGTATGTACATTTATATATTAATAACTTTAATTACTTCTAAGTTTCTGTAAAATAGTATATGGGCGATATATATTGTGGTTAGTATTATACTTGAAGCTTTTATAATTTATTTCTAAGTTAAGTACTTATTTTTACTATTAATTAAGGAACCTGCGTGACTATCGCGCTATACAGTGTATACAATATCGTTTAATTTATAGTATTTGTTTTCATAGTTATTATAATGCAGGTAGCTATTAAATAATTATCAAAGAGAAAAAAATGGACAAGATTCGATTTAAAATAGATTAAAATCAAATAGCGCAGTTCACGCTTAACACCAGAAGTTAAGGATCCGTCAAATCACATGTCATAGTGACGACGCGTTTTCCTATCATTAGATGTTAAAAAGAAAAAATCTGGGCTGACTTGTAAGCGCCCGCCAACAACGCCATTATGCCTTATTATGGACACCATCCATCAGCCCGCTATACTGATTCTAACATTAATACATGCTAATGTTTTATAAACAGATATATAATTTATTTTGATTCCACTTTGACTTATAATTGATGAACAGTTTCTTGTTGGTATCAAACTTTGTCTATAACGGAGGCGTGGTAGCGTCCAAAGAGGAAGTAAGGCCATTTATGATTCATCACACCTTAAATAAAAAAGTGTGAATCTCGTTTTTTCATTATTCTCCTGAAGTCAATAGGCCGTCAATTCGGTGTCTAATCATTAGTCATTTCATAACGCGTATGATTTTTTTTTTAACAAAATTATATATTTATTTTAGATTACATAAAACATAGAGAAATAAAGACTTACTTTGGCCTAGATGAACTCTTTTCATCCATGGGTAGATTTGTGGAGGATTCGCCTGAGCGTTGGCTGCAGCCTTTGTGTTCTTGGTATTACTTGAACTGGAGTTATTAGCGTCGTTGCTTTCGTTGCTAGATGTACTTGAAGCTGGGCTTGAGATATTTTGATTTATATTCGCCTTATGTTCTACCGGAGATGCGATAGGAGTAGTTAGTCCGAGCTTTGTGCTTGTTCCAGAATTCTGACCAACTCCGAATCCTGGAGAAGTTCTACCTGGACCTGACGAGGTAGACAAGTCTTGTGGTGATGCTACTCCAGTTGTAGATGTGGAGTCAGCAAATTTACAGCTGCCACTGGTCGCTTGGCTCGGCGGTGTTGACATTAAATTTGGCGATAGAGCACCAGGACTGGAGTTTGAATGGGTGTGCATGTGGCTAGCCGTACTTCCTAATCTTTGAGGATGTAATTGCGTGTAGTCTATCATAGTCTGAGGTTGCATATGTGCACCAGCAGCTGGCGTCGCGTAAGGATGTTGTGGATAGTGATGTCCAACTTGTGGTGGTGAATAACATGTGTTTGGGTACGACGCTGTTGCATTTGGATTGTAATAATCAGCACCCGGTGTGGGCAAGCCTGGGTGGCCTGCCTGTTCCACAGGTGTGCCTGTACGTCCTGGAGCCTGGTTCCCATAGCACGATGCGAGGGAATTTACAAATTGATAGGAACTCATTCCCGCGTTGTAATTTAGGTCGTTCATTGTTAACTGATAAATTTTCTCCTTTACTCTGAAGTTTACTCAAAGATTGTCATCCTTAGATGGACACTGAATAGTCTAGTTGGACATGTTAAGTGCTACAGATGCTCGCGGTCTGTCTCAATTGTCCCCGTAGAGTGGAACTTGATTGATGGACCTGTGATAGAATGAAACACATTAGTTGGTCAAGTACGTCGCCTTGTTTGCTGGTGATGAATGCGTTTCATGCGTATCATGTAACGACGTTCAAGTAATAAAACTATTTACACGATAGATTAAATTATAGAATAAAATATATTTAATAAAGCTTAGAGGCCAGTCGTGGCGCAGTGGCACGAAGTGTGACTGTAAAAACTCACTGGTTGTAGGTTCGATCCCCACTCGAGGAGATGAAATATTTACTTAGATTTATATTTCTACTTCTTCGCTCAGGTGTTGAAGCTAAGCACGGCGTTGAGTTCTGCCACTTAACACGCAATGCCTCCAGAATGCGGCGGAAAGTGGGGAACGGAGTGTCTTAACACTAGGTTCCCTTTGCCTACCCTGCTGTGTGCGGTATACAGCGTGAAGCTGATTTTAACAAAACTTAGCGTATGGCTTGTAATAATAAAAGGAACAGACGATTTTATATTTGAAAATTGCAAAGGTACAATATCATGCTGTATCTTGCATGTAGCGGGGTAGGCAGAGGGAGCCTAGTATTAAAACTCTCCTATCCCCACTTTTCACCGATTTTAGGCATTACGTTTTGCCTTCCTCGAGAGGGAGTTGAACCTACATACAACCTGTCACGTTTACAGTAACACGCTTATACCCTTGCACCACGACTGACCACTTCAACATTAAAATTTGCGTAATCACTAATAATAACATCAAAATTTGAATAGCACAGGGGGTCTATTATTAAATAATAAATTGATATAAGATATTTCAAAGTGTAGAGCACATGTCAAGTGACGTGAGGAAAAAACGTCGGTTCCGCCACGTGGTAGAGCTATAAAAGTGTCCGCAGAGGTTTATGGGTGTAAGCGGTAGGCCGAAAGTGACTTCTGCCGATTTATGAACTCCACTCGGTGCATGCGTCTTTACAAGCAAATTAGCAGTCATTGTGATTCGATTTATTTATCGTGTTTATATGACAAATGTGTGAATTTGGCCCAAATGAATCGTAATTTTGTGCATTTTGGCCGATTTTACACGCTGCATGTTGTATGTGAGTAACATGTTTTGAGTTTTTTCTCGACTTCTCAAAGATTTATTGTGTATGCGATGACATATTGCAATGAATAATTGGTTTTAATTTGTATATATTTGCGTGTTTTATTAAGTTTAATCTCTGGAGGATTTTTATTTATGTTTTTGTTTTGGTATTCTAAATGTTAGATAGAGTAAGGAAATATCTATAGTTAATATTTTGTTGCATATTTTATATTGGGTTAAGTGTGATCCAATTATCTTTAATTTGCTTAGTATTCTTTATTGATCTATAAAAAGCAATACAAGCAGGGTTTTATTAAATATACAAGATTAAATGTACGCAGAGGATATAATTGTAAAATTTATGTAACTATTATTATGACGTATATATTTCTTATTTTTGAAATTCTTATTTACCTACATTTTAAATTTATAATGAAAACATACTTTTAACAAAAAATGCAAGATTGATGATATATCTATTTGTATTTTAAAAATTATTAAACTCTTTTTATATTTGCTTAGTAATTAATCTCAAGCTTTGTGAAGTTCTTATAGTGATTTAAAAAGAAATAACTTCTATATATGATTAAAAATATCCAGTAACTTCCTTCTTCACATGACATCAATGCGACATGTGGGAGGTGTTTGTTTCACTTTGAATTTTATCACAACCGTCTGTTATTCATTTGAATCAAATATCTATTATAATTTTTTTTATCTTATTTCCAAATATATCTATTTTATCTTATTTTGAAATATATAGATATATTTTATCTTATATTTATTTCTAATATAATCGCTATCTAGTAATTCTTTATTTTCATTTGACATTTAGAGAACATGTGTTAATTTATTTCTGTGTAGATTTTTGTCACTCCCGTCCGGTCCACATTAAATGGGCCGGACGATTTCAAAGCTTTTGTTTTTTTTTTTAGTGGCTTAACCTCGACATCCTTTGATGAAGTGGTGTTGGAATTATAACGTTTGTAGAAGTCGTCTTTTGATTATTCTTATAATAATTGACTTTTTTAGTTAAATATAAGTATATTTTTGAAATTATTGTGTTAATAACAGAATTTGAATATAAAGTATTATTTAAATTGGTGTGTTTTATATAATTATAATTTATTTAAAGCAATCAAGTAATATTTTCTGATTAAAACTCATTAAATTCCATTTCAAATTATACCACATACCTACCTATTATATTATCTAATCTAAATTTATCTCGATTATATTAAAATATATTATTCTGCACTATTAAATCGCATTATAATATTTAAAATTAAAAAAAAAGAACCGTAAAAGACAACTTTATAATTAAATTGTGTCTTCATAATATATAAATTTTAATATGAGAAATAAATGAATTCTGAAACCGTAAACGTAGTTTCAATAAGAATCATTTAATATTTACACGAAAAAAAACTTATACTATCGCATTTCTATTTATACGTAAAGCTCTCCAATTATAATAAACTTATAAGCTCATCTTGAGCTCACAGTGACATTTAAAATCCAGGCCATCCTAAGAGATTAGATACTTTGATTACGAAAACGATCTATTTGATAACTATAAAACTGACCATAAGTAATAAAAATATTTAAAAAAAAACAATTAATAACCAATTAATCTAATAATAATAATAATAACAAAAAAAAATACTTACTCCAACAATTCGTCAAAGTTCAACAAAAACACAAGCACAAATTTTCAAAAAAATCACAATAGTTCACTTCACATATATTCTATACTAATACAATACAATACAATAATAAAAATACATTTTGCAATAATAAAATAAAAAATACGTTATTTAAACGTATAGTTAGCTAACTCGTATCAAAATACGTTACTGCATGGAGTGTCTAAAGTTACGTGCTCACGCGGTGGAAAACCGTAGGTGTTTTCCCGACGTTCGGGCCTCGAGTGCAGCGCGGCTAGGTGAGCTGAGCGAAGCGGGCGGGGTGGGGCGGGGCGCACCTGGCGCCCGCTGCCGCTTGTGGCGGAGCGGATATGATAGCGGATTTTGGTAGAGCTATTGGAATTGTTGTCACTGACGTTATATACAGGTAAGATGTCTCTTATATTATTTTATATGATTTAAACGTTGATTTTTTTATTGTTTTAATTATATTACGGTATTAGTGCGACGTTCATACAAAAACAAAACAAAAAATTAAGTTTTTTTTTTCGTTTAAATATGGATTTAAAATGATGTGACGTTAAAACGATTTAAAATACCGTACAAGTTTTCAATCTAAGTCGGAACAGACGGACACTCCGTGCATCAGTGACGGTCGCGACAGGACTGACGCATAAAAATTGCCAATGTTCCTCATAATAAATGATATATATATGAATAGTTTTATGCACCCTAAGACAATGTGAAGGATTGCCTAGTGTTAATTAAACGGTGTTAGGTTCGAACTCTATAATTAACAGTTTACCGCATTGTAGTGTTTAATTTTTATATATTTTTTGCTTTTATTTTGTTAAAATGGATATCTTTTATCTTTATCTATCTTATATTTCATTTTTTGATATCGCGTTCTAGGCTATATCGAAATTGCAATTAGAGCAGGAGAAAAGAAATATCGATATTATGGAAGAAATAAATATTTCTCAAGCTCATGTAGCGTATGAGATAAAAGTGTTGTTTTTTTAGCTCACACTATACAGTGTGACATAACTATATACAGCGGGCTAGGTAGAGGGAACCTGGGAACCTAATGTTATAACACTTCGTCCCTATTAATGTTGTTCAAGTTATTATAAGTAATACTTTACAAGCTCTATATTATTTATTTATATTAACAGAGTGTTAATATCGTATCTTTATTTTTCTGATAAATTAAAAAATGTAGGTACACCCAATTAACTTGAATAATATTTTGTTATATTCATGAAGGTTTTGATTATTTTTATTATTAACTTTTAATGGTGCTCGAAATCAACATATCTTTTATATAGAAGACATCAGGCAACTACTTTAACAAAGTAGAAGTAAATAAAAAATGTTTGTAGTCTATTTTTGTAAACTACTTTTTTCGTAGATTCTTGTGTGAAAGTAGGTTCATTTGATTTGAAATTATATTATAAGCAATGTTGCCATAAAATAAGTATAGTTATGCACTGCCTAAATATTTTTACATGTTTAGTTTTCTAATTAATAAAATAAAATAGATACATATATAATAAAAAATATAAAATAATTCTAATTCAAAAATAAAACTCTAAAATATTTAACAGATACATCTCGTTGCCTTCTCATAAGTATATAAGTATGTAGGCATGTGATTTCAATCTTGTTTAAAAACTATTATGACTATTGATGTAGTTGACTCGTATTTTTTTTTTAGTTTCACACAGTATTCCGCATATAGAAGGGTAAGAAAAGGGAACATGGGAACCTAATGTTAGGAGAATCTGTTCTCAATCAAGACAATTCGTTATCCAATTTCCGCATAATTCGTGTGGCGGAACTCAACGCCGCCCTAACTAAAATATACACATATCTATATTCCAATTATTTATAGGTACCTATTTAATAGGTAAACTTGACAAATTGACATGAATCTCTTTTGTAAATTTTCTCGTTATTATTTTTTTTTCATTTTCTATATCTAAAGGGAATACATATCAACAAATGAAAAGATTAAAGTAAAATATGAGCTAAAAATCCCCATACTTTTCCAATATAGCAACAACTTATGTTACCTCGTCCCTAGTTACCTAGTCCCGCGGGTATAAATAGATTTATTACAACTTAATAAACCCTACGACAAAACATGCACATGTTTCTACACATTACTCAAGCGGAGACTTGTAAAATTTACGACTAAGGGTCTGTTTAGCCGTCCTTATCTTTCACCTGAAATAGGAAAGAGATATTGGATTGTTGATTTTTAAAAACGTTTATTGGTATTTAATTATGTTAGGCTATAGTGTTTTTTTCTTATGGGTTTTTTTTTGATCGTGTGAAAGATAGTTCGTATAAGATCGTTCTGATAAGAGTTGGTTATCAAATTAGATTATCGATTATACTTACCTATAATGTTTATAATGATTTTGTTTAAGTAGATTTTATTACCTTATAAGGTTTAATCTGAGATCTTTTCTTAATAGAAAATTTGTGAATATGTACAAACGTTTGACTGCTATTTTAACATCTTATTGTCTTTATTTAACTCAATAATTTAAGTGATTTTAATGTTAAAAGTTAACATTTAAAAAGATAAGGATATATTAATAATATATAGACAATACTTTTATTTGTAAAATTTAGAAGATTTTGCTGTAATTAGAACGAATATTTCTGATTATATCTACCTATTTGAAAAATATTTGAATATATATATATTTTGGCAAACAATGTAAGGGGTTAAATCTATATCCTATAAATTTATCCATATTTATACAATAAAAACGAACTTCCTACTATACTTAGGTTATAACACTAAGATAGAGAGAGAGATAGGTAAGTACATAGTCATTTTTGTGACATTAAATTGTAATAAAAAGAACCTATCCTAATAAGATCGTAAATTAATAGGAGAATATATTAGAAATAAGTTAAGGGGTAGATTTATTTAATAAAAAAATATTACATATAATACATATAACTTTTTACCATAATAAAGATGTTTAAATGGATATTTTTGTGACATAAAATTAAAACACAAATAAGATTCTACATTAGAATATAATAGAAATTAATTATATATACACATATACGATATTATATAGAAAATAAATATTAAAAAAATCATAAAAATAATTAAAGTATAAATAATTCCAGTGAAAACTCCATCATATTTTTATACAATTTTACATCAATTCCTTTTTCACCGTTATCACAACATATTCATGATTCAACGTAATAATACATAATTACTTGTTTCATTTATTTTGCAACCAAATAAAAATTTGCATGGGAAACGTGCACGCTGTCTCTTTCGCACGCCGACATTTGCGATAGGCAAGAAAGGGACGGACCGTTCGCTGTCATTGCGCTGCAACAGAAGCATGCGTATTGCAGCAGCGTGGGGCGCGGCCCTTTGCGTGAAGTGAGTGCCGCTGATTGGTCGAAATTAGTTGTGAAAGTGGGGTGCGAATGTGTTTGGAGTTTTGTGACTTTTGCAACGGAAAACTTTACGGTGAGTCAAAATTTTCCTTTATGACTTTTTTTTTAATTTATGTACTTTTGTTATATAATATATAATTAGATAGGGGTGTATGTGTGTCTGTTTTGTTAGTTTTTATAGATTTTAAAATGTATACCTACCTATTGATATAAATGACAAAAACCTTAGAGCACTCTGAGATTTAAAATGTTAAAATATATTTATTTTGTATGAAGGTACATGGAAGAAATAAATATTAGTGTAAAGTTTTTTGAGACTCATTATTTTATTTTAGGCATGATTTTGTTATATGTTATACCTGCGTATCTAACTGTAAATAATATAAGCTTTCACACAACTTGGCCTAAATGGATAAATAATAAATACTTGTAGTTAACATTAACATCATTTATTCATAATTTCATATTTCGTTTGTATTGTTGTTTTGAATGTATTTTATATAACTGTCTTATAATTGTTTTTTTTAACTTATTGCTAACGCAATATATGAAAATCAGTACCTATTTTATATAATAAAATCACTATAATATTTATAGCAAACTATTTTATACGTAATTTTAAATTTTACTATTATATTTGTCATTCATACGAGTACATTTAGGTTTTTATTATTTTTATTTATTTCTGAACGCTTCTATCTAATACTATTATTAAATATTTACGTTTACCTATATTTACCTTAGGCATGATATAATATGAAAAACTTAGTTTGAAGTCACAATACAGCCTTTACAATATACTTTGAAATGATTTTAACCTTTTATCATTTTTTATTTATTTATTTTTCTTATATAAAAAAGGTTAAATATTTGTATAAATCCGGTATATTACTAATTCAAAAGTATTTTACATTATATTGCGTCCTTAATTAAAGTCTAGCTCTAGTGACTAGCGCCTCCTGGTGGCAGGCGATGCATCATAAAATTAGAAGGAATAAAACCTTCCAACATTACATTACTCAACAGATGGCGCTATTCGTGAACAAACAACATTTTGATATTGTAGTACCTATAGTGATTTCAAAATGACGTTGTCTTATTAAACGTTTTTAAATAGTTATGATTTTAAAAGAACACAATCGATATTCCAAATTCTAATAATCTATTATTAGTATCAAATATTATTTGACTCTACATTAAGTATATTCATCTCATTTTATGAGTACATACATAATAACTTAGAAAAATGAGCTTTAAATATAACATTATAAGTTAGAGATTTCATTATTTTAAATAAAAATACACGTAACATGGCCACATAGAATCAAATTAAACGACTTTTAAAGTCAAAAATTTTCTTTTGCAATATGTTTTTCCTCAATACTTATTACATATTAAGCTTAATAGATTTATTGATATTAATAATAATATTGACATACTAGCAACTCGCTCGCGGCTTCTCCCGCGTGGACTACACTATAGTTTATTTATTAATCTAAATTATTTTCGTGTTCGAATTACATTATCAATTAAAGAGTAATATTTACACATACTTTAATAAAACAATTGTAGCAGTTTTTTAAGCCCCCGTTGCGCAGTGGCACGAGTGTGACTGTAAAACCGACTGGTTGTGGGTTCGATATATTTCCATTTCTTCGCTCTGGTGTCGAGGCTAAGCGCGGCGTTGAGTTTTGCCACTCAACACACAATGTCTCCAGAATTTGGCAGAAAGTGGGGAACGGAGTGTCTTAACACTAGATTTCCTCTGCCTACTCTGCTGTGTTCGGGATAGGTACATCGTGAAGCTGACTTGATATTATATATACGATTTTTTTTTATGTCACTTTTTTATTCTTTTCTACTCCACTTTTCTATTGAAATAAAGCAAAAAAATATGTTAAGGGACGCTGGCCAAAATAGACCGGTAAAACCTGCATTTAAATCGGTCAAGTCATTTTTAAGATTAGTATCTACGCTCAAACGCACAGACAAAAATAAAATAAAAAATGTTTTGTGTTTTAATTGCTTTAAATTACATACTTACTTTTAATTATAATAAGATTTTCTTATTTTTCTTCCATTTACAGACAGCGATCAGTCACAATTTAATAATAATTTAATATTAATTACGATTACCTAATGTAGACAGAATGGAAACGTTTCAGAAAGTTTTACATAAGTCAAAAATACACTAAAATGCTAATAATTTCATATTTTAAATTATAATAGTTAATAATTTTATTATTCCCACTTAGAATAATAAGACTATACTAGGTTGGCTACCATGCCGTGAAGCTGTTCAAAAACATAAAATAAGTACCTACCTACTCACATATATATGTAAGTTTATAGGTACCTATAGATAAGTATTCTGGCAAGATCTAAAGTAAATATTAAAAATAAAAATCAGCTTCACGCTGTATCCCGCATACATCACGGTAGGCAGAGGAAACTTAGTGTTATGACACTCCGTTCCCAACTTTCCGCCCAATTTTCCGAGGCATTATGTTTTGAGTGGCAAAACTCAACGTCGGGCTTTATCTTGGTGCCAGAGCGAAGAAATGAATAAACAAATAATAATTCATTCCCCCGAGTGGTGATCGAACCAACAACCGTGGCGTAAAGGACACACTCTTGTGCTCCTGCGCCACGACAGCCTTAAATAAACATTATATTACTTAAAAGCTATAACAGAAATTAAAAACATAAATTTAACAGTACAAATATTTTTATTTTTCATGTTAAAGACACCTAATTCGAAACATTGCATTGGAAGTAGCGTTCCGCTATTAGTCAAACTGTCACCCCTTGTCAAACGCCGAACTCGCCCTTTCGACACCCGTCCAATAGAACATACAGACAGCGTGTGATGTTATTACATAGCCTCTTGTCCGAGAATTAGAATGTTTACGGGAATGAAATACCTAAATATATATAGAAAAAATCAAATAAACAAGGATAATCATATTAAGAGGATGATGTCATGACGCTGTGGAACAGTATTTCTCGGTAAATATGATGACTGTGGCAGCAACGGTCCTCACATGCGAAATGGTCATTGATATTTATATTTTTTTATTTCCTTATCTTTGTTTAACAAAAGCGCGGCGTTGGGTTCCGCTTCTCAATAGGCCATGTCCTGAATACAGACGGGAATAGACAGCCTCTCCTGTTAAACACGAATCTAGAAAATATCTATATAAATCAATATAATTACATAATAAAAATATCTTTATAGCACATAGTGTATTTTATGCACACTGCTAGTAGATTTGATTTGCTTTTTGTAGGACAATGTTCAGATTATAACATAGTACCGATACCTACCGCCTTTTTATCGAATATGCATTTGAACCAAAAAATTATGCCATAAATAAAAGTAAAAATATAATAATTTAAAGTTATTCATAAATCTTTAAATGATTTTCATTACCTCCATAAATTCTGCCTCCAGAATTCGGCGGGAAGTGGAAAAACAGACACTCCGTTCCCCACTTTCTTCCAAAACGCAATGTGTGTGTGAGTTGCAGAACTCAACGCCTCGCTTTGCCTCGAAACCATAGCAAAGAAATGAAAATAGAACTTTAAGTAAATATTTCACCTCCTCGAGTGGGGTTCGAACCCACAGCCAGTCGGTATTACAGTCACACTTTGTGCCCCTGCGCCACGACTGATCTCATTACATAATTACATCTCCAAATATCCTTTTTTATTTTAAACACTTCTTATAAGCTCATTAACCCTTTATTGATCATTAAAAACTATAACTGTACATAAAAATAAAAACATAAAATTTATATTTTTATCTCAAAACTCATATTAGGTTAGTAATACAAGTGGAAGTTGAAAATAATTATAGAGAGAGCGGTGCGTCAAACAATGCTAACTTACATTTAGCTGTCAGTCAAAAACAATTTGGAATTTCGTGCGCGCGGAGGGTCGACTCTAAGACGTGATGTACATAGAGCAGTTGTATTTCAATTTGCCTTGCTCTATCTTCTTATATTATATGTTATACATTGGCTTACGTTATCATTTTTTTTCCTCGACTGGGAATCGAACCCACAACCACTTGCCACGACTGGCCTCAACTTTATCAAATATTCTACATTACTTAAGTTAAATTGATTGGTTTTATGACATTTGTTATATTCAAAAGGAACGACTTAAATATTTTTATCATAAAATTGATTATAATAAATATTTTTTTTATTTTTCTATATTTCTCAAATAAGTTAATCTATAGTAACAGCTCTTAAGAATTAGATACAGATCGACCGCGTTTCAGCAACGGCCCGGGTGCCGGTCCATCCATCATTTCCTCCATCGACTCGCCGGGTTAAACACATAAGTGACATTGACGCTCTACCTCGCCAATATTGGCTGAACTCTGCTGAATTTTCTTAGGAGCAACTGTTTCAGATGCTTTTTGCGATTGGCAACTCTGAAAAATAAAATAGTAATAAAAAATTAAATAATATTTCATAAAATAAGTTCGATTCTCACTCGAGGAAATGAAATATTTAATATTATAGTTTTCTCGTTGAGTTATACCACTCAACTCGTAATGTCTCCAGAATTAAGAAGGAAAGTGGAGAAAGGAAATATCTTAACGGGTACGAAGTGTCTTAACATTAGGTTCCCTCTGCCTATACTGCTATGTGCGGGATACAATGTGACGCTAAAAAATACCAGCAATACTATATTTTATATAACGTTATTAAATTTGATAATTTTTAACCTTATTGTCATTATAATATAAATTCTTCACGTTATTAAGAATCCGTATTAAGGACATCCAAATACACAAAACATAAAAAATCTATAATAAAATTACAATAATATAAAAATCTAAATTTTTGGAATTATTCTCTATATTTACTTTTAATAACAGAAAATTATGACCAAAATTACAAGATTTTATAGCTCTACAGTTTGTATTAAGTTTAGTATTCAACAATAAATCCTGTATCTTCTAAAGAGAGATCAAATTAAATTGGTTCACCACAATCCTGCTACCTGTGCCATGTTGCGTTATACCAAGATGATTGAAGTTACGTATGATTCGTACTGTAACTGACACTGTAGAGTATTTGATATGAACCCCGGTCTTGTGGAAGTATTTTAGAACGTATTCCATTAGTATATAGAATAAAATGACGTCGAATGTCCGTTAAAAGTATAGTTTATACAATTGCATATACTATATATATGAAACAGTACTAGACTCTTTATTTTACGTATAGCAGAGAGAGAATAGAGGTAGAGAGAATCTAGTATCAACATGTTTTCGCGAAACATAATATTTTTGTTTTTTTGAGGCCGGTCGTGGCGCAGAGACAAAAAGTGTGACTGTAAAATCGACTGGTTGTGGGTTCTATCCCCACTCGAGGAAATGAAATATTTATTAACATTTATATTTTCATTTCTTTGCTCTGATGTCGAGGCAAAGCGCGGCCTTGAGTTCCGCCACTCAACACGCAATGCCTCCGAAATTCGGCGGAACGTGGGGACCGGAGCGTCTTAACACGAGGTTCCCTCTGCCTACCCTGCTGTGTGCGGGATACAGCATGAAGCTGATTTAATTTTTTTTATAATATTTTTGTAATAGTAAGGAGAAATAGTGATTAGGTCGGAAATCTTACTCTATTACATACACTTTAATTATCAAATAAAATAAATCAAATTATAATTCTCGTTATTACAATTACAAATACACGAAATATTGAATTGAGGCCAGTCGTGGCGCTGGGGCCCAAACTGTGATTGTAAACGCGACTGGTTTTGGGTTCGATCCCCACTCGAGGAAATGAAATATTTATTTAAATTTATATTTCCATTTCTTCGCTCTGGTGTCGGAGGAAAGCGCGGCGTAGTGTTCCGCCACTCAACACACATTGCCTCCATAACTCGGCGGTAAGTGGGGAACGGAGTTTTGTTAACACTAAGGTCCTTTTGCCTACTCTGCTGTATGCGGGATACAGCGTGAAGCTGATTATTTTTATTGAATGACAAAATAATATAATTCTCTGTAAGATCTTTCTCAGTTCTATCTAAAAGTCCCCTAGTTTAACAATTACTCTTTCTTATACATGTATATCTTTCCTTTTTTAGCTTCACGCTATATCCCGCACTGGATAGACAGAGGGAAATCTAGTGTTAAGACACTGTCATTCTCCACTTTCCGCCAATTCTTCTTCTTAACGCACTAATGGAGCTCAAAAGTCACATTTATAGTTGCACTTTTTTAAATTTTAATTTCTATTTTAAAAATTACATATATATTTAATAAGTAAATGATTATTAATAGCATTTGCTTGAGGGCTTAAATAATAATCGGCAACGGATAAATGAGCTCCTGTATTAAAATTAAAAGGAAGTAAAAATATGTTAATTTATTGGCAGTTGGATTATTCAATATGTATTTATACATAGAAAGTAGGAAGGCGTTTTTTTAAAAAAAAAAGATGTCACTAAATTATGATTATCCGAAAAAGGCTCGAGAATTTAGTCGGCGTTAAGCGGTTTCGTGGAATATACGTATATTTATTGGAAATCAAATGACAAAGTTTATCTAATTTTTCAGTATTACCTTGAGAATTTTGCCAGCAAATTCTCTAGAGGATTTGTAATCAACTCTTCATAAAATTATACTTTATATAGGCAAGTTTTATATATGGGTATAAATTCTATATTGTTGCTATAATAATAAATATTTATTGTAATCCTAAATCGTAAAACTAATTTTTAACGTGTATTGAGTGTGAGACCTAAATAAATACAGCAAGAAATAATATTAAGAAATATATTATAATTTTTATCTAAAATACCTATGTTAGACTTGAACCCACGACTATTATAATACCAGAAGGACATACTACCGGTAGTAGTTCAAGTTTAAGTAGTTCAATAAACCTTATTGCAGTTTAAAAGTAGTTAATCATAGTTTAAAACACATTTCTAATCTAAACCGAAAACAGATACCTGTTTATCACGAAAAGATGAACAGGATTTCGTGATCAGGAATATTACAAAATCAACGTTAAATGTACACTTTGCTTTTGTAAGCACTATCCCAAGGACTTTAAGGATAGTTATTTAGAAAAATACTTATTTAGAAAACGTATAAAAAATTGAACGTAGCGGGACTCGAACCCGCGCCTCCTGGAAACCGACTAGGCGCTCTGACCACTAAGCCATATGTTCTCGTCAAGCTACGTCTAACTTATTTATGTTGTTAGCATCTCTGTAGGGAGATTTTTACAAATTTCCACTATCCAAAGATAATTACTAAGAATTATCATCTGGCAAGAGAGAATACTATTTATTAAATATTTTAATCATTTTTTAAAGTGTTATTCCACACTTAGGAAAGAAAAATACTTATTTAGAAAACGTATAAAAATTGTGACTTTAAGGATATTTTTTTTTCAGCTTTACGTTGTATCCCGCACACTGCGGGGTAGACAGAGGAAACCTAGTGTTAAGACACTCCGTTCCCCACTTTCCGCCGAGTACTGGAGGCGTTGCGTGTTGCGCTTTGCCTCGACACCAGAGCGAAGAAATGGAAATATAAATTTAAGTACATATTTCATATCCTCGAGTGGGGATCGAACCCACAACAAGTCGGTTTTACAGTAACACTTTGTGCCCCTTCGCCACGACTGGCCTCAACTTTAAGGATATTATTAAAGAAATTAATGTAAAAATTTTAATCGATCAGGCACCCTCGGTTTGTTACATTGATCTGGCTATCTGCTTTCGAACGACGGCAGTGGAGCGTTCTTGATAAATGATGGTGTCGCGGGACAATGCGTCCTGCAGATTCTTTTGTCCACTTTTTTGTATGGACACTGGTGTTTCTGTGACGTGACGTGAGCGTGACGGTCACCGGGTACCATTATGCGCAAATTTTGTACGATATGGTCGGTGTACCTACCTGAGTGATTGTTTTCTTAGTGTTTGTTTCTTTATTGATTTTTAAACGTAACTTCGTTATATATTTTTATATTGCATTTGCTGTAAAAATTTTAAAATATTTGAATTTAGTTTGTTAATGGAGAGTGTCTTGACACTGAGTTCCCTCTGCCTATTATTCTTTAGGGATATAGTGTGAAGCAGATTTAATTTTTTTAGTTTGTTAAATGTAATGAAATATAATAATGGCGAAACAGAAAGTTCATTAAAAATTATATGGTTTTTTAACGTGTGTGGTCGTCAAGCATATAAAAAAAACCGCAATCATGTATTGCGTGTTGAGCAATATAACTTAACCTTTTGTAAAATACTAAAACAAAAAAAAATAGTATACATTTCAGATTTAGACATTTACAAATTTGTCCATATATCTACGACAGAAATAATTTGAAATCCAAGAAAATCACATTTTCAGAATTAACAACGCAAAAATGGACAAAAAACCATATATATATATATACAAAACGTGGCCACCTTAAATAATATTAATAATGTATACATCAATCAAATTTAATCAACTTAATTAGAAGGTACTAAGATAATTTCTTGCAATTAGATTGCATTGTAGCGCTTTTAAATGAAATACCTCCTTACTTATCATAACTGCGACGTAATTTATGGCGTCGATAACACAACGTTTGATCGTGTATGAGATCAAAGCGTTAGTAAACATCTGTTGCTTTCATATTATAGATAATACAAAAAAGGAATAATTATAATACAGTATCGTCTTAAAATAGTTTATTATTTTTATTACTATAAATCTACTCGTATAGTAAAAATTATGAAGATCGTGGCGTACCTATTTGGTATGTGTATATATAAAAGTGGTGGTTGTAGGTTCCATATTTACTTAAAGATATATTAAGATATAATATATAACGTGGAATGGATTTGCTGTCTGGTTAGTTATGAGTTTTTAACTATGGTGTTGACAAAGGACTTGGATGTTAAGCTTAATTGATAGGCAATTGTAAGAAATTGTTGGACTCTTAAGGATATATATATGTAAAAATAATAACTTTTACCTAAGGCTTCGCCCGCACGGTCAGCTGTAAAAACTATCACTTGTGTATGACGCACGATACTCTCGTACGGGAGGTACGAGTAACTCTGACCACAGTTAATGTGAATTACAATATTAACGTGATGTAATTTATAGTCTTACTCCAAAAATTAATTATTTAACACAAATCATTTTTTTTTTCAAATTGGATTAGTAGTTTCTGAGTTTAGCGCGTTCAATCAGTAAAACTCATCAGCTTTATTATATTAATATAGAATTACCTATAGATATAATGTGTTAATGGTAAAAAAATATTACACAACAAAAATAGCTACAGATCACAAATATGTAGTGCAAGAAATAAAAAAAAAAATGATAGATAAATTATTGTATTAATTTACTTTAAATGACCTATAAATATATTTAATTTAAAATCCTACTACTTTTAATTATATAAAATATTAGATTGTAACTCTACGTTTATGGAAGCTCCTATGATCGTTGGTAAATTCAGGAATTATAAATATAAATATTCACCAAGCATATATATTATATAAAACGACAAGACACTTTGTTATCGATGGCAAATTTTAGTACCGCGTTAACTTTTTAAACGTATACCTATCTATACACGAAATTTTATTTATTCTTTAAAAAAAATTAATTGATTAAATAAATAATGAAAGAAAGGAATAAATTTTAATTAATAAAATTTATTTAACGATTTTTTAAGTCAAAGAATACGAGTATATACATACTTACACATAAGACGTATAATTTATCGACTTCTATGAATAAGTGCTAAGTGTTAAGGTCTCAACCGAGATTCCAAAGGTAAATCGTGGTATTCAAATATCGATTAGAATATTTCTTTTGATCAACTTCGTATCCAGCGTACCTCGTTCGACGTAAGGATTAATTAGAGCTGCCATTCAAACGACTATTCAACGAATAAAAGTATACTGAGTGTAAGAATTCGAATATAAAATCCTTAATCTATATTACATTACCAAATGCTGCCTTCGTTTAAAATAGAGCAAAAAAAATGGTGTTGAGCCTCGTTTTGGAATAAATAATATGATTCATTTTAAAATAAGCCACAGAACCACAGATATTTTCTGCTCTTCGAAAATATAAAATAAAATACGTTTTGATTCTATAATATTAAAATAATTCTTACCATTATTAGTTACACTAAAAAGATTTAAAAATCTTAACGTTAGCCGAAATAGAGTTTAACACTAGCGGCCATGTTTGTTAAATGTGGCAGCGCATGCGCTTCAATGCACCCCAAATGTCAAAATTTATTATCTCTCTTTCTAACATCTAGTACTGCTATAACGCTTTCTCTTTCTTCTTTCCTTTGTTCCGATATGAGGGTAAGTGTATTGTGATTTGATGAAAGTGAAGTTAGCAACATTAGAGAATGGAGCCGTTGAGTTTCTAAAATTTACATTTGCTTATATATTTCGAAAAGTACGAAAAGATAAATAAGAAGAAATTTAGAATATTTAACTGCTAAGATATTTAATGTATTATTATGATTTTAACTACAATGTATAAGTTATTAAAACATAACCAATATAATTTTAATTATTGCTGTAACCTATATAATATAGTTTATAAAAAACGTACAAAAATAAATCACTCCACGAATATGTTTTTAAACTCTGTGTTTAAAAGATAGTTGAAAATATTTATTTTTGAAAACTTTGTTTTGGGCAATCCTGCATTTAGAAATATCTCGTATTAGGTAGCAGAATCCAACGCTATGATTCTATGTAATAGAAACATACGTACAAAATTATAATTAAAATTACAATGAATATCATTGTAATTTTAATTATAATTATATATTACAACATCAGATCCATTTTTATGTTAGCGTTTCCATTAATATGTGACAAAAAATAAAATGGCTAAATTAAAATTGATATTCAAATATTTTATTTCAGCTACACGGTTTTCGTGCTACACGTCGTAATAAGAAGTTTTTATTTTGAATAATAATACTTCATTTTTTTAACGTTAAAAATTCACCATTAGTTCACTAAAATAACTTAGCTCCCGACTTACCGCTTCATTTTTAAGACTGTTGTTAAGTGGCGGAACTCAATATCGTGCTTTGTGTAACGGGAGCGGAAAAATGAAATAATTTAAATATAGTTATTACCTCAAATGGAAAATGATTAAGTATATTTAAAATATTCTCCCTATATCTGAATCAAACCTACATCCATCGTGTTTACATCATAAAAATCCTTTAATATATTGCGTTAGGTATGGCAGGGCAAATTTCATATAATCACATGAACTGCGTTCTGTGACTAACCATTTTATCATACGACTACGTACAAAATTTAACCAAAATATCTATTATATGTTTAGAAAAATTAACTTAAAAAAATACTTACCGCCAAACAAAGAATTATACGGACCAAATACATAGCTTTAAATTTAATTTTACTAAAGAAAGTGTTAAACACCGCATTTAATCTTGTTTACAGTACAACACAGGTAGCGGGATCATTAAAGGCATTACTAAGCAAATCCTATAGTCAGTCACAACATGTCAAAACCGTAGTCAACATTTGCAAAATTACAATTGGTCTCTGGAGACTAATCCCTAGTATTCGCTTTCTGTGTTTAAGTTTAAGCTTATTTTTAAAACTTTTGAAAGGGTTGTAAATGCCGCGTGGTATATTATGTTCAGAAATTAAAAAGCAATTGTTGAAAATGTAAAGCGTTTTAGAATTTTTGGATTGATGTTCGATGTGGATGTTCTAGGGATACATGATTATATAAATATTTAATAAGTTGGGTCGACTATTAGGAAATAAAATATAAGAAATTATATTCAATTATTTTAATGTATATTTTTGTTTAAATATAGAGGCGGATGTTTCGATTTCAAAATATTGTATAAGTTTTTCACTACTACTACTAGACTACTACTAGCCGGTCGTGGCGCAGAGGCACAAAGTGTGACTGTAAAATCGACTGGTTGTGGGTTCGATCCACACTCAAGGAAGTGAAATATTTATTTACATTCATTCTTTTATTCGCTCTGGTGTCGAGGCAAAGCGCGGCGTTGAGTTCCGCCAGTCAGCACGCAATGCCTCCAGAATTCGGCAGGAAGTAGGGAACGGAGTGTCTTAACACTAGGTTCCCTCCCTCTGCCTACCCTGCTGTGTGCAAGATACAGCGTGAAGCTGATTTAATTTTTTTATGCACTATTAATGCATAGATTTTAAATTCTATGTATAGTTGTAAATATAAGTAAAATATGCTATCTATTTATTGATA
This sequence comes from Heliconius erato x Heliconius himera, assembly GCA_013421005.1. Classification (NCBI taxonomy): domain Eukaryota; kingdom Metazoa; phylum Arthropoda; class Insecta; order Lepidoptera; family Nymphalidae; genus Heliconius; species Heliconius erato x Heliconius himera. The sequence goes on along the minus strand of JAATLQ010020174.1, from coordinate 33,184 downwards.
TTATCACCAATTGCGGCCGTCGAACACGGTCGTATGAATTATTCCTTATTTTATTCCTTCTGGTAAGAAGATAAAGCGCGGCGTTGAGTTCCGTCACTCAACACATCTGAGAAAATTGAGCGGAAGATGGGGAATGAACAATCTTAACATTAAGTTGTCTCCACCTACTTCTATATGCAGGATACAGTATTTTATAGTATTTTTTTTTGTATATTAACACATGAAAAAAAAACATTACAATAAGAATAATTTTTATTAAGATAAAAGCTTAGAACATCAAATATTACTCCTCTAAATTAATAGCGCCCTTGTAATTGACTAGAGAAGTGCAATAAATAATCAACCTTAATTTCTTCGTCTTAACCTAATTTCTTATTTAGTACATTAGTAGGAACTGTTCATCTTAAAAAGTAGAATATTTACACTTTAATATTATTATATAATGTTGTATATGACACTATACTACAAAATAATGTCCATTTGACATTCTTTTTAATTAAAATTTGTTATCACAATCAGCTTACGTCTAAATAATCAACTTATTTATGTAAGTATTTATACTTTTGAAAATATTTTACTAATGTTATATTTACATTAAATATACTTTTCTTAATCAACAATTATAATTTAATATTTGAATTATTCGCGATATTCTTGAGATAGGTAATTTTAACGTCACATTTTAGGAATAATTTCACCGTACGGTGGCATTATATTCGGATGTACGGCCCCCGATAAATTTACTATATTTGCCATAGCGCCTTCATAAGCTTGGTGATGATAATTTGGTTCACTATAATCAGGGAACCCAGTCATCGGAGGTCTGGAATTTATAAATTCTGGAGCATTTGGAATCTTCGTTACGCTCATGTCTTCTACGCCATAAGGATCTGGAGATGTGGATAGCTTTCCGTCTTTCTTCGCTTTCATTCTTCTGTTCTGGAACCAGATTTTGATCTGTCTTTCAGTAAGACCTAAGGCATGAGAGACTTCTATTCTACGCCTTCTTGATAAGTACTTGTTGAAGTGAAATTCTTTTTCGAGCTCAAGAGTTTGGAACCTAGTATATGTTTGACGTGTTCTTTTGGAGCCTTCCTTTTTATCCTCACCTGCAAATGAAATAGAATATTTAAAAAATAGAAAATATATAAATTTTATATTAATATATAAAAATATTTAATAAGTATAAGATTAATTTTAAAAAATACCATTGACGCTTTTCATCCACGGATAAAAGCCTTGCACTTCTGATGCAATAGCCATCTTGTTGTCAGCGTAATCCTCATTGTCCCCGCCTGCATCGACCCTCGTCAAATCTTGACAGTTTTCTGTACTTTCCTCAGCAGAATTGGCGCTCTCGCTTTGAACTGGAGCTCCACCCACTGTTCGCTTAGTTTTGACCTTAGTATGTGTATCCAAATTAGTATTATATTCACCGTGAAATTGATGTACATTCCCATCATTCGGGGCCCTTGTTTCATTATTTTTACCCCAATTAGCTATATCATTTGCACAATAATTCATTTGTTGTAACATTTCGTGAGTATAAAATTTATCATACTTTCCATAGCTTTCTTGCATTCTTTTTATATTTGGCTTACTCAAAAGTGCTCTTAAATTTGGAGAATCTCTTTCTTCACCCGAAGGACTTTTAACGGCGTTTGAACTATTTTGTGGAGAGCCATAGCTAGTTTCGGGTAAACTGCATTGGCCAGGGGAATCTACAGAACGGGTATCTTCTCCTTTTATATCTATAGCAGCCCTATTGGCTATTGCTTGCATACCTGGTTGATATCCATAATTTTCATATTGTTGAGGATAGGTATTCATCTGGCGCCATCTATTTATCATATCTATGTTGGCCTGGTCATGACTATTGTTTGCATAATGTATAGGATAATTTTGCCAATTAGGCTCTGTCTTCACTACCTTATTAAGTGAATTGTTAATATTAGGCACTCTATTGTAGTCACTTGGATATTCACAATTTTGGGCGTAAAAGTTGTTATGATATTCGTAAGCATTTGGCACTACCGGGTATTGATATCCATAATGAGTCTTCTCACTTTGGCTGTTAACTTGGGCACTATTGTTCCACATTTCACTTGCACGATTAGTTGAAGCCGTCGAAGTCATAATCACGTATATACTGCCACTACTGCCACTTAACTTAAACTATTTTCACTGAAAGCTAAACCAAACTGAAATTCGAATGCGTGGGCGACGGAGATCCGTCACTTAGGTTGGCTGCGAATCGAATGCTGTAAGTGCCAAAAGGCAATACGACCCTAACAAATGTAATACTTTTATGTGACCTAAAAAAATTTGGGGTACTTACAACAATAGCCGTACTATTGTCCCTCTACAGAGTTGTAAAACTGGATTTTTTGTCTCGTTCTTTCTTTCACATTATGCCGCTTGTTGTAGGGTCGGTGAAAGAGACAGATATACATTGGATATAGGGGAATATTTTGCAAAAATTCTATGAATGTTTACAATACCAATATTTCCAATATATTTTAGTTGTGTGAGTAAGCGTGTGTACAGGCAAATCATTGATTGATTTTAGATAGTGTGCGTGTAAGAGGGTGGAATAGATTGATTTTATTCTATTATTGGTTTAGTGTAAAGCCACGTATGTGTGTCACTGTGCTGAATTAGTGATTGCATATTATATTGCATGATCTTTTTATTAAAATGATTTGCGAAATATATTTTTTATTTTCTTCTTTTATTTTTTATTTGCACATACATATTATGCACAATTCTTATAAACGATTTTTTTAACTGATTTTTTATGTATGTATAGAAATATTATAATAAATTAAAAATTCTCCTTTTTAACCAGTTGAATAACGTTATTATATATAAATCTGTTTATATTGAAAAGAAACACAAATATTACAAACAAAAATATATACTTCCTTTTAGTACAATTGAGCTTAATATAAATTTAATTTATATTCTTATGTAGATATGCACCTACCTAAAAGTATATTATTTTTTAAATTTACTTTATATCCAATATGTCAAGGATTGTATAGTTTTTGTAGTACATACGTACAAATCTTTTTGAAAAAAAATATTGACTATTTTCCATCAACACTTAAACGTTTTGCTGCATTTTAGTACTTTCAATAATATCTTAAAATTATTAAAATAAAAACTGCATACAATATAAAGAAACAGCCAAATATTAAACTACAACCGGCCTGTATAGTCGACTTCCACGGACGTACATAACTCATCCAGCAACAGTTGTGACGGGGGAGCGACAAAAGCGCAGTATGCGTGCGCGTGCGACGCTCACGCTGACCCGAAATGCGAATGACGTTATTATATAAATGTCGTTGGAAATTATTAATTAAATTGTTAAATTTTGATTATATTAGCATTATATTTATTCATTTAAATATATATGATGATATTTTAAAATATTCATAAATATAATATATTTTGCTTAACGCGTCTTCTTCATATAAGATATAACAAAGTATACCGAGAGAACACTAGTTTTTCATTTTCCATTTAATTGTGAGATATTGTAGGTTTAGTGATAGAGCCATATAAGATACTAGATACTTCAAATATAATCCATCGAGTTGAGATTCCACCTACAACGATCGGGTGTACCTACTATCAGTTATTACTCAACTAAAATCACAATGGCCACATGTTTAATGTCATAGTTACATATATTAGAATCCATAAAAGATATTAAAAAAGAGCGTAGCGAAATTTTAATCGACTCTTTGGTTGTCGAAGTAGTTTAGTCAATAGACCTGTTTATAATCTGTCGTGTATAATAGTAATTTAAAATTAAATATTTGAACTTAATTATTTATTACGGTATGATTCGTCATGATTACGTAAATGACATTATTTTTGCCATAATATGATTATTCTTTGATATTAACTGGATTTGGATAAAAAATTTTGATAAAATCGTTCTACATATGTAAGCAGTCACAATAAAAAATCAACAACCGTACGTACGAGAATTTAGACGTGTAACAATTAAATATTAATAAGTCAATTGGCTAGAGAGCTTGCTCTCAAAAGGTACAGCTTCACGCTTTTCTTCGCATAGTGGTGTCCGTAGAGTTGACCTAGTGTTAAGACACTCTGTTCCCTACGTCTAAAAACTAATTTATCTATCTTAATTTATTAACTACTTACGCCCAATATTAATAACCTATCTCCAACGTCAATCTTAGATTGTTTCATACATCTATATAGGTTATTAATACTGGGCGTTACTATGCTTATAAATAAAAAAATACGTCAGTAGGATCCTTTCTGTTGCTTTATATGAAACGTGCATATGTACGAAAATAAATACACCTCAAAAATAGTGATAATAAAACTATATAATTTTTATTTATATAACTTTATATTTAAAATCGTATATTATCTTATATGTAAGCTAAAAAAAGCTATATATTTCAAAGTTCTGCTACAAAATTTAACTTAGAAAATAAAGTATCTAATAGTTTTCGCCTTTTTTTATTAATATATTATTTACAAGTTAAAATTAAAATAAAATATACTTACCAACTACAGTAGTTAATACCTAAATGCATTCGTGCAAGTCATGCTCAGTTGACACTATTCGATGTCCAATAGTAGAATCGGCTGCAACGCGACATATGGATGGTTGGTACACCTCCCAGCTCCACGCATCTGTTAGACAAGCGCACACCCACCAACAATATGGCTTTTGTGCCTGATTTTATATCAAATAAATCATATATTTATTTGTACTTTCCTATACATTGCAATTGATATTTGTATTGAAAAATTAAATAAAAAATTATTGTAAAATTATTTTATGATTATGATTAAATTATGTTTTTTATTTGACGTTTATTGTGGTTGCTGGTGACTTTTTTTTATTAATATAAATTTGTTTGTAGGTTTTTTTGAAATTAATACGTTTATGATTCTGTTTTGATTTTACGTCTATTTTTATATTAATTAGACCATAACATTTTTTCGTCCATTTATCCATGTACTTGAAAAAAAGCTTACTTATTCTATAGAAAGCCAATCGTGGCGCAGGGACACAAAGTGTGACTGTAAAACCAACTCGAGGAGATGAAATATTTACTTACGCGCGGCGTTGAGTTCTGCCACTCAACACGCAAGACCTGCTAGGTTCCCTCTGCCTACCCTGCAGTGTGCGAGATACAGCGTTAAGCTGATTTTTTTTTATTCTATAGAAAAGTAACTCTCTTATATTTTTCGCTTTATATCTAATACGAGATTTCTCTTTCTCATCCTCGTAACATAAAAATGATTTTATCAAGTTATTGTACAAATTAAATTGAATAATATATTTTCTCTTTTCTAATATTTAAAAATGAATATTAAAAATCTGATGTTTGGTGTAAAAATTCGACATCAATTTCACACGAAATTCCCAAATCTATTGAAACAAGAATTAAATTTTATCATAAAGTCGTATACAACGTCAATTTTCATACTATTTCAAACTCTATACCCGATATCTAATGAATAATGTTCTCTGAATTGGGAAATAAAAACTGCGAAAACCATTCATTGCTGTGTCAGCTCAAAAAGATTTAAATTATTCACTCTTATTTATATAAAGATAAAGGTTATTTTAGTTAGATCATATTTGTGTAACATTTTCGTCATACTGTGGCGCTGACAATGTGTTACCATTAATCTTGCAAAATCAATCGATGGCTTATTCAGAATATTGTGTTTGGTTTTGCCGCGGGTCTTTTACTTCGTGTTTACTTTGGACCTTTTTCTCAATTTATGGTCGTTATGACAAAAAAATGGTGACATCTGTCACGGTGTACATAGTACAATTCGACCAGTAATTCATATAATTTGGTGTATATTTATAAAATCACGTTTTAATCGCCTATTTTCATTAGGTAATAATCACAGAATTTTCGGGAAGTTAAAAAAAAATCAGCTTCACCCTGTATCACGCATATAGCAGAGTAGGCATAGGGACCTAGTGTTAAGACACTCTATTCCCCACTTTTCGTCATATTTTTACAGCAAAGTGTGTAGAATGGCGGAAATCACAGCCGGGCTTTTTGCTTTCGTGCTAGAGCGAAGAAATAAAAAAAATAATAATTCATTGTCCGAGGGAGATTCGAACTACCAACCATTACTTTACAATCACACTGCCACTACGCCACAACGGACTCAAAAAATTCTTTACTTCAAAGTATATAAATCTCAGAGATGAATAAATTTGCTAAGTTTGTAAAACACCGATAGCAACGAACAGAAGGCGGCGTATTTACAACACAAACAGACGGTCTCGTTTATTGGGGGTTCTAAAACAATATACCATCTAGTTAGCTCCCACATCTTTGACACGCCGCTTTGCAACCCGTGTAATTCAGGTTGCTCTACCTGCATCGTTTTTTTTTTATGATTTTTAATATTATTATTTAGTTTTTGGCAAAACGTGTCTTATATTGTGAAATCTGTTTCTTTTTTCTTAATTTCTATATTTTATGATTACTTTCAAATATTATTATTGAAATTCGTCATTGAGAATAGATTTCTCAATGTACACCACTATTTCATAATATTATCTCTATACCAATCGAACTCTAATATAACTTAAATAATTTTATAAATAAATTAATTTGTATTTTAAATCATATTAAAAATGCTGACTGATAAGTTTAAAAAGGCATATCGATTGTTATATATTTAGAATTGAAGCCAGTCGTGGCGCAGGGGCACAAAGTGTGACTGTTAAACCGACTGGTTGTGGGTTCAGTCCCCACTCGAGGAAATGAAATATTTACTTAAATTTATATTTCCATTTCTTCGCTCTGATGTCGAGGCAAAGCGCGGCGTTGAATTCTGCCACTCAACACGCAATGCCTCCAGAATTCAGCAGAGAGTGGGGAACGGAGTGTCTTAACATTAAGTTCCCTTTGCCTACCCGGCTGTGCGCGGGATACAGCGTGAAACTGATTATTAATCAATTTATAAATCATATTAAAAATATTGACTGACGAGCTTAAAAATGCATATCGATTGTTATAATTTTGAATTGAATAATTATCTAAAAGTATTGTTTAACTCCATTATTTTGTAAACAAAACGTCCGTTGACAGTTAAAATGGTAAATTCGAAGATTTATGAAGCATACGTAAGTACTAACGGCATTACTTGAGAACGCTGCCTGCATATAAGATGCATACAATTTCTGTTTAAAAATAAAAGTTTTCTTAGAAATCTGTGATATACGTGTATTTTAGCGTTAGCTTCACTCTGTATTCCATACAAAGCAGGGTAGGCAAAGGGTACCTAGTGTTAGGACACTCCGCTTTTAATAATTCTGTCGAATTCTTTTTTTAACGGAACTGAATGTTTTTTTAACGAAATACTTGACTTTAAGGACTTTTCTCAAAGTTTTTTCAATCTACTTATAATACGGAAGCTTCTTTTAACAAATATATCTGACGGTGTTTTATATTCTTTATATTGGTACCTTCAAGAATTACAGCTTTAAATTACGCCTGAAATGCATTTAAAATCTTGTCCCTTATCTGTTACTCTAAAAGCATAGCAAAAGAATATAACACTAGTTAAAATTCAATATAATGTTATATAGAAGATATTTTTAGATTTTATGTACGATACTCGTATGTTAAAAATCATAATTCCAACAAATGAAGTACTTTATCTTGACAATTTTTGTGTGCGTACAAGTGCTTATTTTTCAATCTAAACGTATTTAATAATAAAATTTATTCGAAGTAATAAATTAAGTCTAAAACAAGGAACATCCGTCGTGAGAGGAAAGTATGATTTGATTGGTTGAAATCTTTCAGTACATTTTATTAATAATTCCGTATATTATATATACAAGGTGTATAGTTAGTAATCAAAAAGTTATTATCATTTAGATAGGTAGTTATACAATAACTGCTTTATTTTCTTGCTTCACGTTGTACGTAAAAATACGTAGCGAGGTTCAAAGGGAACCTAGGAACCTGGTGTTATGACACTCCGTTCCCATGACGCCACGACTGGCTTATACTTTCATATAAATAAATTGTTGAAATACAAAATTTTGCATTTCAATTAGTCACAGGGCAATACCAAAAACTATTACCGATTGTAGTACGTTTGTAAAAAAAAAATGTGAAAGCGTAAACCCCGTTCCTATTTACCAATTCGCAATTGTTATTTCGCAAAACTTCAAAATGGGCAAATATCCGTTTTATTTTGGCAACGTCATAAAATTTAAGGCATAAGACCAAAAAAAAGTATTTAGAAGCAATAAAGTTAAAGAACAGAGGCAGTCCAACGCGGCGACGTTAGATCTAAAGAAATAATTTTTACAATCACAAAACAAGATAAGGAGGTCTTTTTACACCGCTCTTTTAACAATTTTAACAATAATAAGTATTTTTATTGTATTTATTGTTTTTCTCTACATGAACAACAAAAATGTTGAAGTTATTGAGATAGCAAACAAGAAACAATGTTGAAGGTAGTATATGACAACTGACTTACGTGACTTTTGTTTAGTGATGTGAGATAAAAAATGGAGCGACAAAATTATATTTTACTTAGGTATTTTCAAACATTGTGGTAGAGCGGGGATAACTATATACATACAATGTATATGAGACCAGGAAGTTTTAAACAGATATAGCATTATAAATAAAATTTTAAAAAATCAGCTTCACGTTGTATTTCACACACAGCAGGGTAGGCAGAGGGAACCTAGTGTTAAGACACTCCGTTCCCGTTCACTTTCCGCCAACGCCGCGCTCTGCCTCTACTAATAATATTGTAATTGAACATTTAGGTATATTTATAATTGTTGTACGTTGGTAATTCAGTTAAAAATATGTCCTATTAAGGTCTATAGTACGTCTGTAGACATAATATTTCTATATATAATTTATATAGTATATAATTTTGTTTATAGTAATATATCAATCAATATATCATTTAATTTTAACTCTACACGCAATGATTTGATTTCGAACAGAAGGAAAATGGAGAACAGTGATTTTAAACTAAATGTGCTCCGGATACCCTGGTATTTGATTATTTGAGTAAAAATTATTACGATACCTTTATATATTTAGCATAAAGTAATTAAAAATCTCTATTTGGTACTAAGTTTAGCAAATGTGCAGTTATTTATGTTACACAACGTTTTAGATATCAATTGGGGTCGTCGTGACGCAAGAGCATAAGCGTGCGAATAGGTCGGTTGGGTTCGATTCCCACTCGGAGAAATTAAATGTTTAATATTTTAATTTTCTTTCTGGTAACGAGGCAAAGCGCACCATCGAATTCCACCACTTAACACACAATGCTTCGAGAATTTTGGAAAAAATGGTGATGTTAATGGGAACGGAGGGTCGTAACTCTAGATTTCCAGGTTCTTTCTTCCTACTTTGCCATGAGCGTGCCGCTATAAAACTGAAGATATCAAAAAGTATTTAAACAATATTTTATTGTTTTTAGAAATAAAGCATAGTTAATATTTTTTCACCTATAATATTTCATTCGAATCAAGTCTTTAATATTGATGTTTGTTAAAAGGAAGTACAAAATCAAGTTGGGGCCAGTCCATTTAATAAAATAATAAATATATTTCTCCGCTTTGGTCTTGAGGACAAAGCGGGGCGTTAAGTTCTGCCTCTCCAAAAGTCAGCGGTAAATAGCTAACAGAGTATTTTAACACTAGTGCCCTCTGTCTACCCTGCTGTGTGCGGGATACAGCGTGACACAAAATCCTTATCACGGCAACACATCCGCAGCTACCTCCTACGTGTCGTCCGCGTCCCGCAAGAGCCCACAAAGCTAGTTCAAGCAAACAAACATTACCGGTCAACTATAATCTCTCGCTACGGCATTATGCCGCGATAACATCGTTAGGTGAAACGCTCAGTGGGATTCAGGGATTTTTTGTTCTGGTAATAAATTATAATTTTAAAATATTTTTGGTGTCTTTTTAAAGTTCGTCTAAAAGAATTGGAATAAAAATAAAACTTATTTCAAATTATATTAAGTAAAAAATCTATGTATATAGCATTCACGTAAAGACGGATCCACTTGTACAGTTGAAAGTTACTTTGTGCATGCGTAAAAACGACGTTACTTTTAATTAATTTCGTTAAAATAGATTAGTGATTTAATTTCTCTTTAAATATAACTCATGTAAATTTGTTAATATGTTTCTTAAAAAATATATGTACATAAAATAAAAAAAAATAAAAACAGATAATTTACGTATTTTCATTCTTGTCATATTGAACTCTTGGAGGCCGTCGTGTCGCAATGGCACAAGCGTGTTACCGCAAACGCGATAAAATTCCACTCGAGTAAACAACATTTTAACAGTTTTATTTCATCGCTCTATCGTTAAGGCGAAATGTGTAATTGAGTTAAACTACTTGATTCTGAGGAAAGTGGAGTGAGTCAGAATGTCTTAACACTAGATTCATTTCTATTCTACCTATTCTGCTATATGCTGGAAAACACAAATACAACAAAGATAAAAAATATGTTACGTAATCAATTTTGGTTTTTATATTCATTCACATTTAAAAAATATTAAGATAAAGCAAAATGAGTATAGATATCAGCATCTAGTAAAGAAATTTAACGTGCTATGTGTGCGTTGTTCCTTAGCAGCCCCTCACTACGCCATCATTAATCAGGGCTTCGATTCTGGACTCCTTACAATAGGGAATGTTCAGAATGCCGCGTGCGATCCATTCGAATAACAATAATTACTCTTCCATTTGGAACATCATAAAGGATCTACCAAATGACAGATTAAGTTGAAAATAAGAAAGTATAATAATATTTGCAATAAGCACAATAAAACAATATCGTGGCGATTTGGAAAGTGCATGGTGTGTAGAGGCCAGTCATGGCGCAGTGGCACAAAGTGTGACTGTAAAACCGGCTGGTTGTGGGTTCGATCCCCGCTCGAGAAGATGAAATATTTACTTAAATTTTTGTTTCCATTTCTTCGCTCTGGTGTCGAGGGAAAAGCGCGGCGCTAAGTTCTGCCACTCAAGACGCAATGCCTCCAGAATTCAGCAGAAAGTGGGGAACGGAGTGTCTTATGACACTAGGTTCCCTTTGCCTACTGTGCTGTGTGCGGGATACAGCGTGGAGCTGATTTATGGTTGTGTACAACCATGCACTTTCCAAATCGCCACGACCCACGCCACGATGTCGCGACCCATGCCATGATGCCACGTGATGGTGGTAATTTCGATTCTCATTCAAAGGAATGCTGATATTTCAATTATATATTTTTTTTTGATCTGGCAATATTAAGTAATACAGAAATATGACAATTGCTTATTTGTAATATAGGTTACGTTCGTCGGCAAATCCGCAGAATATAATGAAAATTGATAGTAAGAAATCAATACAATATCTAAAAAAATCTTATTCACTGGTGAAGTGTGTAACTTATTTTGTTTCTTATGACAACGGCATAAGTAACTTTTACTATCCAATTGAGTTAACTCGTTTTGTGATATATTTTATAGATTTTCTGCATATTATTTATCTAATATTATATTTTTACCAGAAGAATGTAAGTTAAATAATAATTGTTGTCGGTTTCCGAGGAAAATCATGATTAGGAACGTGTTATACGTAGTAGACAGGTATTATAACTTCCACCAGTTTGCTTAGGCAAAAGGTAAATTTGTATGTGAATCCAAACGTAAGCTTGGAATCGCCACCTATGTGAACACTATTGCTGTTGAGATAGAAAATGGAGGTAATACATTATTTAATCTACCCACCTGAGGTACAGAAATATCTGAAAAAATCCACGAAGTGTTTGAATTAATCTATCTATCTATCAGTACATTTGTGGTAAAGATTATGAAGATAAAAATATTAGAAATAATTCTTAATTTATAAATCAAGTTTTACAAACGATGCAGCATGCATGCAATGCAAATGCTCAAACAAAAAATAAAATAGGTAACATTATATAACAATATTGTTTTATAATATTTCCATATATTAAATATTATTTTAATACCAAAATAAATATCTAGAACAGCGGTGAAACAATTCAAGAGTAGTAAATCACAATCACAGAAGTAACACAGACAGGGTGTGCGTGATTCTAAACAAAACATGGCGGAGTCGAGCTCTCCAAGAAAAACACCGGTCGACTGATTTACGAGACAATATTATTTAAGAAATGTAGCCGAGAATAAAATTAGTCACGAAACCATTATATTTATATAGATTTGCATTCGATATTGTGAAAGATATGTGTTTATTTGTGGTGTAGGACACAAGTCTTTTACCTACTAAACAAACATCAAGATGTCATTCGTTGTGGAAATTATTACTATTTATTATAGGTTATATTTTATAAGAAATTTATTTTTGTAGATAATTTGTAGAGAAATCATATTTCTCTATACAAAAACTTTTTGTTATAATATTTTTTTAAAATATTTTTTTTTAGCTTCACGCTGTAATCCCGCACACATTTTTTTTTATTTTTTCCCTCATACAGTCTGTACATTTTTTAATTTTTTCCCTCACTGCCTACCCTAGGCAGAAGCAACCTAGTGTTAAGACACTCCGTTCCCCACTTTCCGCCAATTTCTGGAGGAATTGCGTGTTAGGTGCGGAATTCAACGCCGCGCTTTCTCCTCGACACCAGAGCAAAGAAACGAAAATATAAATGTAAATAAATATTTCATCTCCTCGACTGGGGAACGAACCCACAATCAGTCGATTTACAGACACACTTTGTGCCCCTGCGCCACGACTGGCCTCATACTAATTTATAAAAAAAGGTATAATGTATAAGTTATAGTATAGCGGTTATACAATAAATACTTATTAGACACGTATATTTCTTAAACTATGACACCCAATAATATATAGAATAAATAATATTATTTATTAACGTATACTTCTAAAGCACCTGCCCAAGAAGTTGAATAAATATGGAATCTGCAAGCGGCTAGTGACGAAGACTGATCGCTTACGCGATTGAATCGTCCTGTTTTTTTCATATCCATATCATGCTTGTTACGTTTATGCGGAATTGGAGAACTGTAGAGTAGATATTATGTAAATTAATTATTATATAAATATTTTATTGATGCCGTAGTGGCGCAGGCGCACAAACTTACGACTGTAAGCGCGGCAGGTTGTAGGTTAGATCTCCACTCGTTGAAATGAAATATTTAATATTTTTATTTCTTCGCTCTGGTAATGAGGCGAAGCGCCACGGAAGTTTCGCCACTTAAAATGGGGAACAAAGTGTCTTAACACTAGATTTCCTTTTTCTTACTCTGCTATGTGATGCATATAGCGTGAAACTGAATAAAATAATTTCATACGTTTATTTACTTCCTGTCTACTCTATACTTCGAAGCATATATTATTATTAAAGCTGTTTTAGTATTTAGAATCTCCTCCATACCATCACTATTTATTCATTTACTGTTTATATAATTGATCGACATGTACATACAGACATACGTCGAAATATGAAAAATATTCCAATAATCTAATACAATCACAACGACATAATGCTAACCAAATATTTTATAAAGTTGTCTCCATTCATTTCTATATCCACTATCGTATGGGGGTTGCGTAAACCTTGACGGTGCCTATGAAAATGATATCAGAGCCAACATAGGAATACACTTAATGTTTCTATCTATTTCTGCTGATATCTTCACTGTGATGCGAAACTACTCATCAATCATGTTTTATATGGAGACAGTTCTTTTATGTTATATGTACCTATAGCGTAATTAACAAGTCAACCTAGTTCGTAGTTCGAAGAAGTTTACTTTGAAATTCTTGGGTATAATATCTGTATGTATAAATTTCTATTGACTGATGTTCTGTAATATAAGACATGTATTTGGCCTAGATTTGGAATATATTTATATTTTAAAATTTAATAATTAATTTTAAAATTTTGTTCGGATATTGGGGAACGACGTTTAATGACAATAGGCCCCCTTCGCCTAGACTAGTACTTCGCTATATGCAAAATATAGTGTGAAGATAAAAAAGTACGTACGAGGCGAGGATAAAAAATGTAAGTATGAGGCCAGTCGTAGTGCAGGGGCACAAAGTGTGACTGTAAAACCGACTGGTTGTGGGTTTGATATATAAATATTTCAACTCCTCGAGTGGGGCTCGAGGAGTTGAAATATTTACTTAAATGTATATTTCCATTTCTTCGCTTTGGTGTCGAGGCAAAGAGCGGCGTTGAGTTCTGCCACTCAACACGCAATGCTTCCAGAATTCGGGAAAAAACCGGGAGCGTAGTGTCTTAACACTAGGTTCCCACTGCCTACCCTGCTGTGTGCGGGATACAGCGTGAAGCTGATAAAAAAGTATGACGTAAGCAACGAGATCGCGTTCGTAATTTGAAGAAGTTTTCTTTGAAATTCTTGTAATTTATATTTAAATTTGAATTTGCATTTAATATAATTAGAACTGTACTTATAGTGTCACTGGATTCTGTCTAAAACATTTAATATACTTAATTATATCAATAATTTGTAAATCATCGTTTGACTTTAAGAGCGATGTTGTGGGCTTGAATACTACTTATGGGGATTACGTATTTTCATTTTCACGGTCATTCTGGTAACAAGACAAAGTGCTACATTAAATATAGCTACTTAACACGCAATGTCCTAAAAATTTTACAATGGGAAACCATATTATAAAAGTTATCGTGCATTAGTATGGTAACAGAAGAAACGAGCTTAAATAATTAAGGCTTATTTTCTTGAAGGTCGTATGAAATATATTGTAAAAGCTAGAAAAGTCAGTTACGACAGTAAAATATGCTGTATACAATCAAATCACGTAGAAGTAAATTTTACTTCAAATATAATTTATTTCATATTTTACAAAATGATTTCGTCAACGTACCTTTTTTAACTATTATCAACTTTAAGCTTAAAAATTAAATTAAATCAGCTTCACGCTGTATCACACAGCAGGGTAGGCATAGGGAACCTAGTGTTAAGACACTCTGTTCCCCACTTTCCGCCGAGTTCTGGAGGCTGAGGCGAGTGGCGAAGCTCAATGCCGCGCTTTAACTTTAAGCTTAGACATAACTTAACACTATATTATAATCAAATATCTTATACAAAAGTTCTACATCATTAGAATCTTAGTGTAAAGATATAGTAAACTCAAAGCAACGTATAGTCTCACCCATATTCAGCTCAACATTGACTAACGACCTGCCAATCAGGTGCTGGCTTAATTGGAAATCCGTGTTTGTGAAACCACTCCCCGTCTAAGGCTTTTGTCCGGAAAAATTTAAGTTAACATTTGTTTTGAGTAATGATCGGTCTTTAATAGTTCAGAGGCGACCTGTTTATCTTTTGAAATAAAGATTTAGTATTTTACATGTTCTTGATTGGCGTTGAGTTACGCCACAACACGTAATGCCTCCAGAATTCAGCGGAAAGTGAGTAGCGTAGTGTCTTAACGTTCCTCTGCCTCTGCTATATTCGGAGTATAGCTTAAAATAACTAGCTTAAATTAACTCCCTTCGAGACTTCTGTGAGTAAAAAATAATTAAAATTATTTATCGCAAGAATTTTTAACTTCATCAAATCGTAAACCTAACTAAGACAAAACGTTGAATTTGATTTTGACTAATGAAAGATGAATGGTGTAGTAAGTGTACCGATCGTCCAGATACAATCAACAAAGTGATATTTTTTTCTAGAAAAAAGTATTCAGAAATAATGAATCAGAATTTTTCAGCTTCACGTTGTATCCTGCACTCAGAAGGGTGGCCAGAGAGAGCCTTATGTTAAGACACTCCGCTCCTCGAAACAAGACTAAATGAAAATGTTATATATTGTATATCTTCGAGTGGGGATTGAACCCACAACTTGTCGCGTTTGTTACACGCTTGTGCACTTGGCCTCATTCGGAAATAATTTACAGCTTGACGCTGTATCCTGCACACAGCAGGGTAGGCAGAGCAAACCTTGTGTTAAGACACTCCGTTCCCCACTTTCTGCCGAACTCTGGAGGCATTGCGTGTTGAGTGGCAGAACTCTACGCCGCGCTTAACCTCGACACCAGAGCGAAGAAATGGAAATATAAATTTAAGCAAATATTTCATCTCCTGGAGTGGGGATCGAACCCACAACCAGTCGGTTTTACAGTCACACCTCGTACCGCTGCGCCACGACTGGCCTCAAAAATAATTATATTTAACATTTTTTATAGTTTTTTAGTATATTATCTAAACTAAACCACATAGTACATGATATTAGTAATATAAGGCTGACAAGTGCAAGCGTCAAGTGTATGGTAATTCGGCCGCGACACGAATTGTGGCTGTCAAACTCGCTCGCTGTTAATGTCCTTTCTACGCTCACTTTGTATGGATCTACTTTCTTAAACTTTTAATTTATTTTTCTTTTATGAAAACTGATGGATATACTATAGCTAATTTTGAGTTATTTTTTGTTAGTGCTACTAGTAGTGGCCGGCTAGGTGTGTAGATTTGCAACAAATAAAAAATGTATAAACTTTAAGGATCATGTACATTAACTTTATGTATTTGGTTATCTTTAAAAAAAACCATAAAAAGAACAAAAATAATTTTTGACCTTTCAATTTTATTTACACATCAAAGATTCAATATTTAGGATTTAAATATAATCACTATTAAATATTGTTTTCATATGCATATCTAAACAAAAATGTTTTACTGAATCCTTCGGCGATTCAAGTACTTTAGTTTATCATAAATATAAAGTATATTATTATGAGGCCAGTCGTGGCGCAGTGACACGAGGTGGTACTGTAAAACCGACTGGACCGAACCCACAGATCGATCCCCACTCGAGGAGATGAAATATTTACATAAATTTATATTTCCATTTTTTCGCTCTGATATTGAGGTTAAGCGCGGCGTTGAGTTCTGCCACTCAACACGCAATGCCTCCAGAATTAGGCAGAAAGTGGGGAACGGAGTGTCTTAACATAATGTTCCCTCTGTCTACCCTGCTATGTGCGGGATACAGCGTGAAGCTGATTTATTTTTAAAGTATATTATAACAAGAACGCCATTGTAGTATCCACATAATGCAAACCAGTGAGCGTCTCGCCTTCCTTGTTTGGGGATATTAAAAAATTGTTCCGGCTAGCGTGTCTAATCTCCCACAGCCGGTGTTCGCGCGTTCGCTCCAACATTTCCGAACTTGTCGTGGTACGCTTAAAAATGAAATTCTTTTTAATTTGCTATTTGCTTAAGCGATGTTGCTTTGAAAATATATGGATATACTATTTATTTTATCTATCAATCACATTGGATTGGAGCCAGTTGTGGCGCAGTGGCACAAAGTGTGACTGTAAAATCGACTGGTTGTGGATTCGATCCCCACTCGAGGATATGAAATATTTATTTAAATTTATATTTCCATTTTTTCGCTCCAGTGTCGAGGCAAAGTGCGTTGTTGAGTTCCATCACTTAACACACAATGCCTCTAGAATTCGGCGGAAAGTGGGGAATGGAGTGTTTTAACACTAGGTTCCCTCTGCCTACACTGCTGTGAGCGGGATACAGCGTGAAGCTGATTTATTTATTTACACATTGGAGTTTAATGTTTGTTCCAAAGAAAATTATTTTCGTAGTTTTTGTTAGTTCTATGGAAAGAGCCACTATGTTTTCCTTTCTTTGCAAGAGGTTCATGGAGCTTCTTCTTGTACCAAAATTTTAACAAAGGCATTTCGTTTAATATTTTGTATGATCTCGCATAAATTATGAGTGGATTTTTTTATCCATATTTTTGCTAATTCATTACTCAACTATTTCGTAAATTTCTTTTATTTAGAAACTTTACATTTTCAGAATCCATGGTGATACACTATGCAATCTAAAAAAAATTAATGACTAACATAGCTATTGTCGGGTAATATTATATTTAGCTTGCAATAGAATAATGACATAGACCATCTTCTTGTCTTTCTACTGCATACCGAATCAACATCTCCTTTAGATTTATTGTAAAATTCAAACATAATTAAAAATATCCTATATGTCCATTTTGATTATTTCATTTAAAAAATACATTATATTTTTTCCATAAATTACTTTGAATTCACAATTTAATTTAAGTACGTCACTATTTTTATATTTATTTAAATAACTTAGTAAATATTTGCCTCTAAAATAAAAGTTGAGCTACTAGCGCCATCTATTTTTAACCTCAGTAATAAAGCTGGAAGAAAATTCGGCGCCATCTATACCTCTCATACTGAAATGAATTCAACCCCTATTCTCTAAGGGTTGTCGTGGAAAATCTGCAAAAAGCGCCACTTGCGAAAATCTAATATGGAAAATGGCGAAAAAAAAAGTACAAAAATAAACTATATCTTTTATTCTTGTTACAAAATAATTGATTATTTATGAAAAAAACTAATTCAACATAAAAATAAATATATATTAATATACTCCAATATAAAAATATATTTAGTATATCATTCGCCAAGTATATATGTTTGTTTTCAACAGCTCCAAGATAAGACGTCCTTGCGTCAAACGCTTTCATGACTTCCCGCAGTTCGAGACATGAATTTTAATGTTTGTGATGTAAGAAACTTTTTGTTTCAACTCAATGGCGAAACGACTGAAGTTTTAGAGTTTTAATACATAGTAATGTTGGAGATTTGTGGCGGTAACGAGTTGTCGTTAGGAGACATGCCCTCGCCTGATTGTTCTAGAAAAACTTACAATTCGAACGTTAAATATAATTGCCTTATTTAGAAGTGGAATCCACAGATCTTTTTTTTTTGTATTTAACATAGGATCTATTGTTTATATATTTTTTAAAGCACGTGCAAGTATGAAGGTTTCACGTGTATTCCAATAATGTCATATAAGAAAACTATTTTGTGTAATCACATTGTGGTCGAACACGTCGTTTATATAATCTAGTTAGACATTATTGATTTTTTTGTAATATATATAAAAATAATAAAAATTCCGCTTTAAATTCAATACATATTCTAATTACAATATAAATAAAAATACGCAAAAATAAAACAAACCAAAAATAACAGTTTTTAACAATAAATGAAACCAAAATAATAGGCAACCAGATACAAGTTCAAACGACAGTACCTACCTACAACTACAAATTAATATCAATAAAACAGAAATCAGGTTAGATTTGGAATACGTAATCAACATAGCCCTATATAGAGGTGAGAGAGGAATTAAAAGCTCGGGAGAGCAGGCCGGTACACCACAAACCGCTTAGTGCTTCCCGCCCGCCCTAATGGCACGCCAATTAAAAGTTTGCACACTCGCTCCCTAGACGCGGGTTGTTATTCCAGCTGTAAAACTGAACAGTTCGAGCATAATGTAGTTTATTCCAGCTGAAGTTTCCTCGATTTACATTTTGATGTCTCGTGGTGATCAGATCGCCGATCGGGTGCTGTGAAGTCGTTGATCTTGTTAATTTACAGAGCGTATGCTGTTTAGATTTGTAGGTTTATTCTGATTGGAATGATGGTTAGTTTGCGTAATTAAGTAATTTTAGGGTTTCGGTTACTTAAATTATTTTATTAATGATGAATCTGATAGGAATCAGCTTGTTACGCGTGTGTTTGTTAGTCTGTCAAGATGGAGATGGAGATAAAGCTGAACTTAATATCAAATATTCAGGTCCTTAAATCTTTAGAGCAAAAAAAATAAATTTCGAAGTCAATTCAACTTTAAGATGTGAGACGTTTATAATTATTATTTTTTTCTATTTTCAAAACAACTAAGATACTAGACGTGACGTGTTTTTGGTAACGAAACCCAACACCAAACTTTGTATAACGGAAAGGGAAAATCTATTTTAAATATAAACATAAGCCTAATTGGGATTTGGATATTCCAGGATAATTGTCAAGCTGATCTTATATAGGTAGTACTAGGTGTGCGTAGTTTGTTGATTTTTTTTAAGACTGCCGCTTTATCTTGCACAGTGTTGTTTTATATTGCACATATCAGAGTAGACAGAGGATATTTGAGGAGCTAGTGTTAAGACACTCCGTTCCATCCACCACTTTTTGCTGAACTCATTGCGGCATCGCGGGTTGAGTGGCGGAACTCTATACCGACGATCTAAATATAAAAACAAAATTATTATATATATATTACGAAATATGATTTCTTTGTGCTAAATATAATTATAAAAATTAAATATATATAAAGAATAACTTATTAATTTAATATATGAATATAACTCGGGGTAACTTGAGTTGTTAACTCTTTCGTACTCGGCTGGCTAAGTGGATTTTCGGGTCGTCCCCTTTTTGCTTTAATGACTGCACTGTCAACTCGTTAGTAAGAACGCCTTATTCAGCGTAACATGGGGTTGACATATAAATAAGGAAATTGATAAGTATTTATTTGTGTTGGAACAACCCTTATCTTTCTTATCATTTAGATAAAACTGCTAATTAGAAGAAATTGCTAATTAAATACGCTATAAATATAAGAAAAAACTATTAGTTTTTTTTCTCGTTGAGGTTCATATTATCAGATTCCTTTTTTGTTGATAAGATTTGATAAGAAGGATTTTTTTTAATTTCCACTTCTCCATTTTCTCACATTTTTTACCTTCCCCAGTTGTTATGTTTTTAAATTAAAAATATTTCTTGTATATTCCTTTCGAACCCACAACTCAGGCGCTGACAGTCGCACGCCGTCCCACTGCACCCCGATGGTCATATATCAGAAATAATAATATTTCCCATAATATTATATTTATAAAAAAAAACTCCTCTCATAAATATTTTAGTTACGAAGCTTATTACTTAATGGTACGTTATCTTATTACTATATTCTAGTCTTTCAAGTTATTCTAGTATTTCAAGATTTCATTAAAGTAGCGTTTCATGTACTATTATTATCTAGATCCAGTCATATTGTTTTAATGATATATAAATTACAGCCATAAACGCTATCAATATGGATTTCTTAACTGCATATTGACTACTGGTCGCTAGTGCTATGTATGAATAATTTAACGTTTGTGCGGTGGTTTAAAATAAATAGTTAGGTTGAGTGTGTTTTTCATACGAAAACGTATTTGAAGAGACATTTTTTTATGTTTAGAGCATATATATGAAGGTAAAGTGATCAGATATGTTCGTGTATACGTAGATTTGTTTTATTTTTCCGGGAAGAAATTAGGTTTGTAAAATTACTGGAGTATACCCAGAAAACCCTGGGGTGGGCACGATTCACCCAGCCTCTCATTTTCCTAAACCCATGGGCAAGAGGAAGGAAGAACCTCGGTTGAACTTCGAAAACACAGTATCAAAGATACTGATACTGGACAACGTAAAGCTAAATTTTTGGAGCAATATTGCAAATTTATAATTATAAATGTTTTTTTAAACAGTATCTTAACTTTATACATCTTCAACTACGTAAAATGATACCTTCTTCGTTTACAATACACTCATCTCATCAATCCAACTAACATTAAATAAAATCAGAAAAATAACATTTTGATCACATTAAAGTCCACAAGTGCTTACAAATAATTTTTATATGGTAATATCGTCTTGAGGCCAGTCATGGCGCAGTGGCACAAAGTGTGACTGTAAAACCGATTGGTTGCGGGTTTGATCCCCACTCGAAGAGAAGAAATATTTATTTAAATTTATATTTCTATTTCTTCGCTCTGGTGTCGAGACAAAGTGCGACGTTGAGTCCTGCCAATCAACACGCAATGCCTGCCAATTCGGCAGAAAGTGGGGAACGGAGTGTCTTAACACTGGGTTTCCTGCTGTATGCGGGATACAGCGTGAAGCTGATTTATTTATTTATTTTTAATATCTAGAAAGTGTTTCTCATGTCTAACGCTATCTCTCACAGCTTAGACGTGCCAACCGTGCCTTAGGTGGGCACCGCAAAACGGTGTTTCCACACCTCATTGAGAGCCGGCTAGCTGTTACAAATTGGCTATCATTATAATGCATTATAATAATGATACGTAATTAGACCGGCCCACCGCACGGCCCGTAAAAACTGCTATGACAATGCTAGCGTGGATAATAGAGATCTTGCTAAGAATATTGCATACAACGTAGGGTCTAATTACGTATTTCCAATAATATTGTACTCTGTTGTAATTAGTTAAGTATTTATATATTTTTTTGTGTAATAAGAAAATTAAGGAACTATTATGAGATATTGAGGTCAGTGGTGCCGCAGGGGCACAAATGTGTAACTGTTAACGCGACATGTTGTAGGTTCCATTGTCAGAAATTAAATATCAAATATTTTTAACATTTTCAAAGCGTTATTCAACACTTAGGAACGAAAAAAATCCAAGAGGCGCGGGTTCGAGTCCTGTTACGTTCAAATTTTTATACGTTTTTATAATATCAAATGTTTAGTTTTTTCCTCGCTCTGGTAACAATGCAAAGCGCGGCGTTATGTTCAACACATAATGAAGAAACACTGGGTTCACACGTTCCTTCTGCCTACTCCGCTACGTGTGGAATAAAGATTAAAGCTAAAAAAATTAAGAAAACTGTTTCATTAGTAGCAGTTATAATAAAATTGATTGTATAAAATAAGTATGGCTTCAATTCTTATTTGAGGGAATATTTGTGTTTAAAATAGTACGTAATAGTATTCACGTGCTCTTCCTATATAAGTAAATAAAGTACAATGTTAGGATCATATCAGATTTTTGGAATAAAGATAAAGGTTTTGAGTTCTAATACATTCAGTTTTTTATAAGTTTCTAATTTTTCTTTCTTAAAAGAGGTCTCTGCAATAAAGCAAAATTCGAAGTTTACGTGAAGAAAATAACTACTATAATAGATGTGCCGTTATTGCTTTTAAATGTATAACATAATTGGCTGGATTCGCCTACATGGTCTTATTACGTACGTAAAGTAGTGATGTCTTTAAAATTAAGAAAATATTTTAAATATTATTTCTAGTAAATTAACTAAATATATGAAACACTAGTTTCACTTTTATTTTTTAAAATCAATCGTTGTGCTTTAGAACGGTATTTAAATAGGTACATTCAGTTACGGCAGTGATACACTAGAATTACTAGCTTCTAATAATATCGTCAGATAAATAATCATATTGAGAATATTTATATAAAAGAAAATAGATGTTTATAATATTTAATTGCTTACAATAATTATTAGTAATTATAGTAAGGAAATACAAACAAAGCTACTGAAGCTCAATACATATATAAAGTGTGAAAATATACAAATAACTATAACACATTATTTAAAAATACAATAACATTCTTCTTATATTTCATATTAATCTATAAAAAATATGAAATTACTTATTTGAATTATATTTACCACAAATTGAAACCAATCTGCCTAGTTGGATGTGAACCTTGTAATTTGACTTAGAGCTTTTTAATAACAACAAATTGATACTTTTATATAATTATCATTAAAAAAATCATTTTTTTCCTATATGAATATACATTTTTTAGTGATTCTTCACTACCTCAAATTACGGTAAAAGTTAACGCTAATGACATTTAGGTACCGACCATTGGTTCGTCTTTATACTAATGATGTGCTCGCCCAACCCACTTTTTTACATTCGATTCGTTTTGGTAATTTCCTTTTTCTATGCTACTGCCACATATGTATATACAAACATTTGAAATTTAATTTTAGTTATAGTTTAATATTATTTAATAAAATTATTCTTTTCTTGTTGTTTGTTCATTGAACAGTATTAGAACTTAGATGATATATATCATTACATTATTTTTATTAAAAACAAATTAGTCTACTTAGAATCTACTCTACATACTATTACTAATAGAAAATAATACCAATACATAACTCATGAAATATTAAGAAAGTTTTAAATACAATAAAATATTCCATTTCAAAGCAGACACCCATTGCTACCTTTAAAAACCATGAACAGATGCAATTGCTTATAAGTCACTCCGATTCGTTGCGCGTGCGCACCGATTATTTACCGTCACCCGTTCCGCCACTGCCTTTCTAATGTCGACCCGTGAAATCAACCGTCAGCTAATGGTAAATACTAAGAAAACTGTATGTTTAAAACAAATATCTATAATATATTTTAATAATTAATCGATGTGGTCTTCGCGCAGTTGTAATGTATTTGAATGAAAATGATGATTGTGAGTTCATATTCTATATATGTATTCTATTGTAATTATTTCTTTTGATTTCTTTACATAAAGTGCGATTTTGGGTCACACTACCTACAGCGTTTGTAAATATGTGAATAGTACAAAAACGTTATGTTACACAATATTCTATAATGAATGATTTTTTAAATGATCTCTTACAAGACTATTAATTTAACTGTAATTCAGTAATTATTATCAAATATTAATAAATTTATAAATATTATTTTTATTAATTTGAAAATGAATATACCATTAAAGTACAAAGATTTAATTTCCTTGTAATTTAACTCTTTCGCGGCTTGAACTTTAAAGTTTAAAACTGTAGACGGAATATCTATTAACTCTGTTTCCTAACTCTTGAATATTAATTTATAATGAATTTTAATGTAGAGTATATTTTATGAAGTATTTAAATAACTACTACAATGTCTAATAAAAAAAATATTATTTAGATATATAATAAAATTTTATATTATATTTGATTTCTATTTTATTTATCATAGTATCTAATCTAAAAAATCCAATATGAATAAAGTTCGTATATACTTTATAAGACTGGTATCAATAAGATTCTTATTAAAAAATATCTTAAATGACATTTTTATGCTACTCTAACTATAAATGAACTATAACAAATACTTATAAGACCAAATACAGTATTTTACTAAGACCATCAAAAAATGTACAATCTAAGAGTCTAAGATGTTTTTAATATCCTAAAAACGACTCTACATTAACTATTCTTTAGAAAAACACACCATCATATAATATTTCTTGTATATTTTTATTCATTGTATAATATCTTGTCCTCCAGCCTTCCAGCCTCTTATACATCAACGTTACCCACGCCTCTGATGAGAAGATGATGATCGTAATTTGCGACGCACCGAGACGCCTATGTCTCGTGTTTTTTCACTGAACTCAGGTATCCCGGGAGAGCGGAATTACATGTAATTTATCCTATATAACAAGAAAATGTCGAGATAATATTTAAAATATTATAAGTTTTAAGAGTATTGGTGATTTAGATAGGTTTTTTTTACAATTATAAGCAATATATTTTTTTTAGCAGCTTCACGCTGTATCCCGCACACAGTAGGGTAGGCAGAGGGAACCTAGTGTTAAGACACTCCGTTCTCCACTTTCTGCCGAATTCTAGAGGCATTGCGTGTTGAGTGGCAGAACTCAACGCCGCGCTTAGCCTCGACACCAGAGCGAAGAAAGTATCTCTAATTATTACTGGTAGTTAAACATATCTAGGATTTATTTTAATATTTTGTCTATTGTGTGTTGTTGTTGGCCTCGAGTAATTTTTTAAGGCTGTATCAGTTTGTTGTTTATATATAAGATTTATATAGCTGATTTTTAAATGTACTAAAATGCTTTTAAAAATAATTTTAAGTATATATTTAATTCAATCTTAAAAGAAGTATGTATATAAGTACTAAATAATCATGGCAAATATAAGAAATGTATATATATACAAAATATATGTTTATGTAAGCGTCGAGTCTACTAAGGTAATTATTAAACTCCGAACTGTTTTTTTTATTTACCAATATAAACTAACGAGCTTATATATTTTATTTCAATATGTATTTAGGTTTGTACCATGAACCTTATTTTTTTAACAACAATTACATACTTCATTTCATTTTTGTAGCCAGCCAGCTTCACGTTGTATCCCGCACACAGCAGGGTAGGCAGAAGGAACCTAGCACCTACACTCCGTTCCCCACTTTCCGTCGAATTTTGAGGGCATTGCGTGTTGAGTGGCGGAACTTAACGCCGCAGTTTTTAAATAAATATATGATTTCTTCGAGTGGGGATCGAACCCACAACCAGTCGCGTTTACAGTCGCACTTTGCGCTCTTGCGCCACGATTGTCAATCCCTAAACAATATTAAATGTGTATTTTGCCTCCTCCTCAAAATATTTGCTAGTAAAAATGCTCCAAATAACATAAATAATACATATTATAATTAACCGACTTATTCAAGAAAAGGAGGTTATCAATTTGACTATATTTTTTTATGTTTGTTACCTCAGAGCTTTTGTTTGGGTGAACAGATTTTGATAATTCTTTTTTTATTTGAAAGCTAGCTCTTACTGTGTGATACCCATTTTAATTTCGACAACGACATCCATAGGAGAATCACATAAGTATTAAAATTGCATTAGATATGTGATCAACAAATGTATGGATAACTGTCACGCCAACGGATTTCGATTATTCTTTTTTTATAAGAAAGAATACACTTTAAGTTAAGCTTGGTGCAAGTCTGCTTAGGTGTTGATAGTAGGATCCAGTTGAAATTGAAGAAGTTTTTAGCTACGTTCGTAATCGGTTTTTTGAAAAGCTACATTAAAAAAAAAATTAATTACCCTAAAAGTTTTGATACATTTTCGTTACCTATACACATGTAGGTAACGAAAACTGTATACAGGTATAATGGGGATTAAATTCTGAAATATAACACATAATAACCGTAAGTAAATTGTACACAAAAATCGCCTGATGTAAAAATATGTTTTTACTAAATGTTAATTTTCCCATGAATATATTATTATTTGTTTAAGGTTATTTTTATGCTGCTATGGTAGCAGCAATTGTATTTCCGGGTTTATTCGGATTCCGACACCGATTTCGTGGTTTCATACTATACTACATTTTACCATAATGACCGTCACAAGGTAATATACAAGCCGTTGTAAAATATAACTTAATTATTTGTTTTAAAGTTCATTTTTGTACAGTTGTCATGCATTAACGATATTTTAATTGACTGAATCCTGACGTGGAGTAATGATTGGACGTAACATCGATTTATTTCGAGTTCTCATTTCTGATTGGCGGTCGTGATAAGTTCTTTTCCATCGGATAATGTTGTTATAATCGCTGTATTTTCTGATCTGTGTGTTTACGTGTTATTTTATAGTTGTAATATTTAAATGGGCGAAAATATTACGAATTGATGATGAGAATTTTTACGCTGCTATCGTGAATCCATGTTCATTAATTAATATTATATAATCATTTAAAAAAAATATAGTTAAAAAACTGTAAATATATATTTATAAGTTAAATGAAAGTCACAATAACTGTATAAAGCTATCTTAAATGACTTTTAACTGGAATTCTCTATTTTAAATTACGAAACGAATCAAAATCACAGACAAAGTCTAACTTTCTAACTGTCCAGGGCCGTATTTAAAAGCCCTTAATCCCCTGAGATTCGCCAGACTCGACCCTTAATGAGGCTCTCTTGACAAATCGAAGGAGGAAACGTCCTCTATCGGCGATCAGTGAACTATCAAGAATTTCTTACACTACATTCAAGTACTGTACGTTCATGGATTTTTTTTTATTTA
The DNA here is from genome assembly GCA_013421005.1 of Heliconius erato x Heliconius himera. Taxonomy (NCBI): domain Eukaryota; kingdom Metazoa; phylum Arthropoda; class Insecta; order Lepidoptera; family Nymphalidae; genus Heliconius; species Heliconius erato x Heliconius himera. The sequence goes on along the minus strand of JAATLQ010020174.1, from coordinate 5,594 downwards.
GCTTTCTTTGTCTTTTTATTTTTGTTAGTGAAGAAATTGTTCAAATATGCCAATTTCATAAATAATATATATCTATACAATATAATTATATGGAATTAAATATCAAATTTCACGGATCTATAGATATAACGAGGTAAAGTAAGTAATAAATAAATTATTTTGAATTTATTTTCTAAATATACGTAAATAGGCATTTTAAGACTACGTAATATGAAATCAGAATACGATGAAATACCTGATGTCACCAAATAATCTGAGTTAAATTGCAAACATCACTCGTAGGTGAGAGCTCGCGAAAATCTTAATTAACAGATAGGAGTCAAGTCGTTTATCTTAGCTTCGTGATAAGGGGAGTACGCCCTCCGCCAGGTAACGATATTGAAGCGATGATGCCAAAATAATGATTGATTATTTAGATACATATACATTAAAGAATGAAAGGCCTTTAGATTATGTGTTTATGTTAATTGATTATAGGCTTTTTAGAACTTTGTTTATTTACAACACATAGAAGATTAATGATGGAAACAATGCAGACAAATGGTTTACAACAAAAAAAAAAGTGTTAGTAAAATTTTTTAAATACCGAGCGTGAAGGACGAACCAAAATTAGTTTTAAGAATGTTTTTTTTAAATAATGACTATCAAAACACAGCGGCAAAAGTGTCTCGCATTAGGGTCGTTCTCTATAATTAAACATCAATACCGTTACAAAAAGTAAATAAACAGGGTATATATGGGGTGGGGGGTGCGGGGAGTGAGGTCTCGACTATGACTAATGTGCCGCGATCCGTCAATGTCACTCGCGGGTGGGGGGCGCCACTGTCGGCCAGGGCCGGAGTCGGGAACATACTTTCTGAACGTTTTCCTCATTTGGGTTACAGATACGTATCTATATGTAAATTATGGATTCTTACATTCTGACAATCGGTAGATTACACATTCCCTAACTGGCATAATAAACAATTTGAAAAGGAATTCCAAAGGACTGTAGAGGGTGATACATGAATATTATGAATACTTTAATACTAGTGCCGCCTTCGTGTACGAGAAAACTGAGGATATTTCTTATATAAGGTATAAGCATACAAGCTTTGATACTATACATTATTTGTATTTATTGTAGATAATTCTAATTTTAATTTAATATAACTAACTTATTTCATATTATATTAATGTATATGTTTATATGTAAGTAGCCGTATTTATTTATATTGTGAAACGTTTATATATTAAAAGCTAGATTAAAATTTCTGAATTGCGATATCTAACGTTCATAATTTTATAATATAGGACAAATTTTTAAATTACAATTTGATTACAGTATTCCGATCAATGTATTATAAAAATACATTATCTTATGTTGGCATTCTCTAATAACCTTAGTATTATCTGTGATTTATTCTAAAAGATTACTTACAGGCGTTAATAAATTTTTAAACATAAACTTTTAAACATAAACAAAAATAAATTTTTAAACATAAACAAAACTACGGAATTTTAGAATTTTTTGACTATAGAATGTTCTTTAATTAAAGCGTACAACAGCAAAAGCGTGTTTTCTACCGTTCGTCTCTGTATATTTTCTAGGCCTTTTCAAATTGGTTTTCGCACAGGGCAGCTGGGCAGATGCTGCGCGACACGTCCCCGTCTCCAGGGCATACCGCGGGCACAATTAGGTGAAATAAAAAATAAAATTGGCTAATCTCGCGGCCGTCTCTGAAATCCTCTGTCCTCTTTACTGAGAAATATACTTTGTGAACCTTTTTTGTTTATATAAAATTTAAGGTTAAAGGTTGTTTAAGTTTCGAAACTTCGAACACCTAATATATAGTCATGATAAGACGTTTAAAAAGAATCAAAATATTACTTAGAGGCTTTACTTACTTAGTGGAGATAGAGGCCAGTAATTGGATTAGATCGTAGGTTCGATCCCCACTCGAGGAGATGAAATATTAACTTAAATTTATATTTCCATTTCATGCTTTAGTGTCAAGGCAAAGCACGGCGTTCACGGAGTTCTGCCACTCAACACGCAATGCCTCCAGAATTCACCAGAAAGTGGGGAACAGAGTGTTCTAGCACTAGGTCCCCTCTGCCTACCCTGCTGTCTGTGGGATACAGCGTGAAGCTGATTTATTTATTTTATTTTACGATATTAGTGAACTAAACACTACCACTAACTTGCACATATAGACACCCCATTCGTTAAAGTTATGCGTATTGAATAAACATGGACACAATGAGATATATAATTAAATTAATTAGAGCCGTAGCACAAATACAGTAACTTTTAATTCAATTCCCATTGAAACCAGAGTTGTCTTTTAAAAAACAACCAAAAACCACACTTTTTAAGCTCCATTTTTCTTCGGGGAAATATTTTCGGAAGCTTACGAAATGAAACTCGATAGACGCGCACGTAAATACACTCTCCGCTGAAGGAGTTAGAAGCTGGAATTGGATGCATTTATATATTGTACATGTTTTCTGAATCCGTTTAAGGATTGTTAAACTGAAGTATGTTTTACGTCTGTTTCTGAGGGTCCATTTTCCAGGGGTGTTGGGGAAAGCCTACTTCCCCCGCCTCGCCCCCCAGCCTCTTAGACAAATGACGTAACATTTGTCCAAATGATGGCGCGGGCGGCGGAGAAAATGAATTTAAATTATCATTCAGTGGTATCAACATACTGCAACAATCCCAAAATCGAGTTTATGTTGTGTTCTGATCGATATATATGTTTATTGAGTAAATATATATTGTTTTAATGTAGTTTTTCTGTAGTATGTTTGATTGTTTATTGAAAGAAACAAAAATTAAAATTAATTTAAAAAATGAACAATTCGATGGTCGTATTCGTAGGTAAATAATCGAAAGCGAAAATTCGCAAATGTTTTTATGGCTCTTTTAAACTACTAAGAAGCGTAATTGTAATGTTTTTATTTTCATATTTAAAAAAGAAGCTATTTATGCGTTTTTTAAACGTGTATGTAATTAAAGTTTCAGATAATTTTTGTAAAATCAAATCAAATCAGCTTCACGCTGTATCCCGCATACAGCAGGGTAGACAGAGGGAACCAAGTGTTAAGACACTCTGTTCCCCACTTTCTGCCGAATTCGAGAGGCATTGTGTGTTAAGTGGCAGACCTTAAAGCCGCGCTTTGCCTCGACACCAGAGCGAAGAAATGGAAATATAAATTTAAGTAAATATTTCGTCTCCTCGAGTGGGGATTGAACCGACAACCAGTTGGTTTTACAGTCACACTTTGTGCCACTGCGCCACGACTGGCCTCTATAAATAACTTTTATGAGAATATTAAACATAAAAAAAATATGTATCTCTAGATGTAAAAATAAAAAACAATCGCTTAGAAAACGTAAAACCTTTTTCGGGACATTGTTTGATCGTTTCTTCTCTGAACTCTTTTAGGCGATGCTTTTCGGCGTGAAGGAAATTGAGAGATGGCGGTGTCGCAGATGACATCACGATATATTGATAGCGGAATGAAGAAAGTTGTTTTGTACCACGTGTAATGTGAATTACTTTTACTTTGTACTGAGTGACTCAACTCACCTATCATTTTAATGTTTATAATGTTATTGCTTTTTTTTTAATATAAAAATACGAAATCATTCGCTTATTTTTAAGTTACTAAAATGTTACAAGACAAAGTTAAAGATACGATTTTTTATGTAACATTGAAAAAATATCTGTTTAAGCATATTTTTGTAATATATTTATGTAAGGAAATATATTTGTTTTTCAGCTTCAGCTGTACCACGCATGTAGAGAGTAGGCAGAGGACGCCTAGTGTTCACACACTCCGCTTCCCATTTTCCCTTGTGCCAGAACTCAACGCCACGCTTTTGTTTCGACACCAGAGCTAAGAAATGAATGAAAAAATCAATATTTCATTTCCTCGAGCGGGAATCAATCCCACAACCTGCCACCTTAACAGCCACATACTTCCGCACCTGCACCACTACTGGCCTCAAATTGTAATAAACTTAACAATAATTAATAAATTATCCAATTCCTAAATAAGTAAATCATCAAACTTAACAAACACTCACGTTACCACTCCTCAAGACAATCCGCGTGTGGTGCCTAAGAAGGAAAAAAAAGACAATACGGTCGTGATGAAGACGTAGCCATTGTGAACAACGAGAGCCATATTTCACAGCTTTGTATGGCGGGGCACGATTAATTCTAGATATCTCCATTCCTATACGATAGCGTGATGTAAGTTTTTTGATTCAGTGCGTTAATGCGTAGGCACTGGCAGACAATGGTGGCTGTGCTATGATATGTTCTTATGTATATTCTTTTATATCTTAGTTCTATTCTTTCTAAGTGCGAACTGATCTGATAGTGTTGTATATAAGGAGTAAAATCAAATTTGATGTTTTTTGGTTTTTATAAAATTTGGAGCCAAACAAAAAAAAATATTGCAGTAGAAAAAATGCTGATGTTTTTAGGGTAGTATTATTATGTACCAAAAATACATATTTGAGCATATAAAGCCCTATAGGTTTAAGCTAAAAGTGTTATTAAACAGGTGTAACTGTTGTTATTGTGATAGCACACACTGAAGTGAGATTTAAAAATTAAAAAATATAAAATTGCATCAGTTTACTTTACAATACGCAAATTAAGCAATGCATTTAATTTTATAAAGTCTGTAACATGTACATTCAGACTATAATTATTTAACATTTTTTTCTGTACTATACATATCTATAAAACTAATAAATATTTTATTACAAAGCATAATATTTTTTTTTCTCTTTCCAATCACTTAAAAGTAGAAACAGAAACAACACGAGATGAAGTCGGTACCACCGCGAACCACATACCCCACACACCCCTATGCACAACGTCAACTTTTATAGATAATTAATTTATATTACACCAGATACGCGTATCAAGAGATTTAAATATTATTTCACTTAAAATTTACTTTTCTATTTAAGACAGTACAATTTATTAGTTTTATTTCCTCATAATCTATGAATATAGAAGATAAAGCGGGGACCAAACGATTTCCATACTCACCTACTTTAGAGATGGCGACATTATGTAAATAGAGTAAATTGAATTACCGGAGCTAAATGTCGTATAAGATAAAAACGACAGAGCAATCTACAAGCCAATGAGGAGGTTGTATTAACATATACAGTGCTGTATTGAATATTTATATTGTGGTGGCGGTATCAGTCAACCTTGTATCATTAATGGGGACTATCATTTCTTTACCGGGATTAAAAATAAAAAATATATTGTATTTCAATTTAGTTTCGATATCGTATAAAACAAATATATAGACAGATAGATATAAAATCGTTATATTTTTATGTTTAATATAAAATAAAAATAAATCAATCAGCTTCACGCTGTATCCCCCACACAGCAGGATTGCAGACAGAGGGAACCTAGTGAAAGACACTCCGTTCCGCCGAATTCTGGAGGCGTGTTAAGTGGCAGAACTCAACGCCGCGCTTTGCCCCGACACCAGAGCGAAGAAATGGAAATATATATATATATATATATATATATATATATATATATATATATATATATATATATATATAT
>JAATLQ010020158.1:105754-121234 GCA_013421005.1 Heliconius erato x Heliconius himera | reverse complement strand
TAATAAAAGAAGACAATTTCAAAGTGAAACTAGAAAAGGCACATAGTCACGATAAGAAAGACATCGACCAGAAAGTACCATTCTCGAAATCTTAATCACGACAGACAGACGTACAGCACATTAGTTGGAAATAAACAAACAGTTAATATAAATAACGTTAAAATTGACAACGATGCGGCGTTACCGTCGTCCTCGCCTGCACACCTTTTAATTTTCCTTAGTGCCTGGTAGTAGGCCATAACAGCTTGAACGTGTCTCCATTTATGGCCTCGTTTGTCAGTATCAGATCCTGGTATTTCTGTGTCCTGCACGGACCTGTGAGAGCTTGACGAGCTCGATGCAATGATCGGTCGCCTATAAAGGGATGTATGTGTTATACGCTATAAGTGTGGTGTATGTTTGGTTTGTTGGTTTTAGTTATCTAGTTATCGCATTTCGTTTCTTTGAGTAATCATTTTTCAGTAGTAGTTTCCAATTTAGATGAAATTCACGTGGTGTTATCAAATAATTGCATTTCTTCTTTAAAATTTGTAATATTATTACTTTTTAATATCAAAAATATGCGTTCTCATTATTTTTTAGTAAGAATATGAACAAGAATATTTTCCTCAGTCATTTTTATCGTTACTTAGGCATCGAATTTCACACATCGAAAAGGTCAAGTGACTGAATGGGCTGACAATATGATGTCGATTGAGAAGGCTCTAACTCAATAGATGAGAACGTGATTTGAAAATTTACTCGAAAAAACGAATGTTGTACCTTGTACTTAATTCAGGAATATCTGGAACGGAAAACATGCATGGGTTTTAGCCTTGCTCGCTGGGGACAGTACAGTGTCAAAGTCATAGCATGGTGTCGTCTATCCAGCTGTGCAATTGTGATCTAACAATCTCTATGCATATGCACACATTGACTCTCGTATCTCTCTCTCTCGTAGGATACGTAACTACTCGTTACGTATCCTTTAATTGATCTTGACATGATTTTCAAGGGCAAAAGGGGTTTTCTTTTATATTTTTTGTTATCATAAATATATAGAAGATAAACTAAAATAATATTTTAACATTATAAATGATTCTCAAAAGACCTTTTTATTTTGAAAATCACATCAAGGATGTTAGTCGCGTAAGTAATCGACGTTAACGTGCTATCTACTCGTATGTAAGCGTTTCCAAAGCAATTAATGCCATTTCTTCGTATCGGCACTTACATATCCTCAGGGGCCCCATTATTTGTGAATGGTGACAACTTGTTCAACAACCTATATTAAGAAAACGGTCTGTTTTACTTTTATTTCTAATCCAAACTAAATTTAATAGGCTGTAAATATAGCGATTTTTGTTTACGTAAGTAATATATATACATTTTGTAATAGCTTGTTTTGAAGTATGAATCTAAAAAGAAATTAATACTTAAGCCAATTGTATAATATATTTGTTAATTTTTAGACAAGATGACCCAATTCAATCCAACAATAAAAACAATATTGAGGTCCGATTAAATTTAATTTCATAAAATTTAAATTAAATTTGTTCGGACATCGATATATATTTTAAAATTTAACATATTATGTGATGTCTATAAATTTGAATAAGGTGATGACGAAATACTTAAAACCGAATTTTGTTGTACAAAATGGTAAAATTAATCAAGTAAATAATTAAATTTAACGATAGAAAATAGTTTTATTTTAATTAAAGAAAGGAAGGTCATAAAGGGTAGACCAACTTATATTAAATAAAATTTAAGTAGGGGTTAAAAATCTCATATTTTATATAAGCCGAAATTTATATGCTTGAAAACCACCCTGGTTTTCAAGTATATAAATTTCGGCTGTCTGAAAAAAGATTAGTAATGCTGATGCGAGGGTATTTCAGTAAAATATTGGAGAGTGTTAATGACTTTATAAGTGCTTCAATGACACCCCTTTATTATGATAGCTTACAAAATAATGTAAGGTATTTTCTTAATACTCTGGCACAAAGCGTTGAACTGCGTAAGGAGAACGTATTCATTTATCATTTTTTCTACAGCTTCCAGCTGAATCTGTGGCTGGGTGGACATGGAGGGAGCCTAGATCATTTTATTCTATAGTTTTTATTCTCTGCACAATGCAATACAAGGAAAGTAAGTCATAATATCTCGCTGTTACGCCTCGGCAGAGAAAACCTGGTGTCTAGATTCTTAGTTCTTGGTTTTCTCCCCGAATTCGTAACATTGAATGTTGAGTGGCAAAGTGAATTATGGAACTTAACGCCGCGCTTTATCTACCAGGGAAAAATCATTCTTTCCAGTGGGTACCGAATCCACAAATGTTGCGTTTACCGTCAGACGTTGTTCCACTGCGATTGCACGTTCATAACAAATATCTGGATGTATAGATATATATAGGAAGTTGCTGTTTTTTTAGATTTTATATCGTATTACTTTCAAGTCAAACTTTTAACTTTGTGTCCCTAAAATGGATGAGTTACCGGAAATTGTGGCTTTTTAATTACAGTACTGGCAGTTTCAGTGATCATTAGACCTTCACTTAAAGACATTATTTTCGCGTCATTACCTTTAATGAAATCGTTTGAATAGTGTAGAGGGTATGTCCATTAAAGATTTCACTTTAAAAAAAATGTTTCATATAAAAATTATTAGCTTCACGCTGTATCCCGCGTTCAGCAGGGTAGGCAGAGGAAACATAGTGTTAAGACACTTCGTTTACCACTTTCCGCCGAGTTCTGGAGGGATTGCGTGTTGAGTGACGGAACTCAAAGCCGCGTTTTGCTACGAAACCAGAGCGAAGAAATGAAAATATAAATGTAAATAAATATTTCATTTCCTTGAGTGGGGATCGAACCCACAACCTGTCGATTTTACAGATACATTTTGTGCCCCTGCGTCATGACTGACCTTATTATTACATATAAAATGACAAAAATTTAAATTCTAATATTAAAATGGTGAACAGAAAACAGTTTACTTCTAGCCGTATCTCGCAAATAGCAGGGTAGGCAGAGGGAACCTTAGGCACTTCCTTCCCCACGCACAGCCCAATTTTCGTGACAGTGCGTGTTGAGCGGCGAAACTCGGAACTCAACGTCGCGCTTTGACGTGTAACGGACTTAGGTTTTAGTAGGGGCCATTAACTATTTATTGTCTTTACTGTCAGACACTTACCTAAATAGCACCCCTATTTTAAAATTGAAATGTTCCCAGTAGTATTTGGTTACTAAATGTATATAAATATTCGTATATGACTTATTGAGACGACGAATAATGAAAGAATGATAAAACAAGATATGATGAAGATCAAGATAAGGAGTAAGACATGCAGGGGGAAACCTCAGTTGACCTTTGAGGATACGATATAAATGATAATGAAGGAAGGTCACGTAAAATATATGAAGAATGACATGCGTGTGGTAAATATGAAAACACAAGCGACCCAAATGCGGCTTCGCCTGCTTAAATTTATTTTATCATATTTTACAAATATTATAGATAAATTATACATTTTTTATACATAAATTGTTGTTTATGTGTTATACCGATATAATTAGATTTCCTCTGCCTACCCTGCTACACACATTTAAAATATTAGTAGAGGCAATCCCCTCATCCTCATAAGAGAGGGCGAACCGATAGAGATATTTAATTTGTCACTGTCATTGACAAAAATTAGCTTTTAGCGTTTAGTTCTCTCTGGCTAAACTACATTTAAAAAGAAGTATACATATGGAAGAAGTATATAAATAAAAATTTAAAGATTCAATATATTTTTACTATTATATAACTTCAATCATCATTAAAATCTACAGTGGTTAGTTTCAAATTCTTCTGCGACTGTGTCAAGTGTCGTAAAGAATTTTATGGTTCAGCCACTAAACGAGTTATTAGGTTTTAAAATGCATTTAGTTTAGATAGCTCTCCTTACCTATGCATATCCAATTGTAAAAATGGGAAAAATTAATTTTATTATAGTTAAAAAAATGGTTGTGGGTTCGATCCCCACTCGAGGAGATGAAATATTTACTTAAATGTATATTTCCATTTCTTCGCTCTGGTGTCGAGGTTAAGCGCGGCGTTGAGTTCTGCCACTCTACAGGCAATGCCTCCAGAATTCGGCAGAAAGTGGGGAACGGAGTGCCTTAACACTAGGTTCCCTCTGCCTATCCTGCTGTGTGCGGGATACAGCGTTAAGCTCAAAAAAACATCAAATTTTTAGCCACATTGTACACAACAATACATTTCATCTACAATCACATTAATATGTGATCATTTATATTATAATTCGGTCCATTGTTTGCAGTTCATTCAAATAATATATCGATTTCATCTCATTATCGAAACGTACGGGCTAAGGCTGTATATTATTTAGGTCATGGGTTTCCCAATTTGCTATATTCAATTAAGTTTTATTGCTTAGTTTATTGAAAAATGCGAGTAGAACATTAAATGTATGGTGATATTCTGTGTTTAGTATACGGATACCATATTTTATTAATATTTCACATTCATGTATTACATAGAATATAGAAGTAGGTATATATAAACGCAGTGGTTTTGGATTCAATTCCAAAAATGTGAAGTCAGGCAGTAAATGCAGAACAGATTGCGTTGAGACTAGCACATCTCCGTCTGTCGGTCTATCTGCTGCCTTTTTGTCCGTCTGTCAAGATATATTTCTCAACATCACGTAGAGATCTCAAGCTGATATTAATATTAAATATCAAGGTCTATAGTACCTTGGAGCACTTAAAATAAAGATTGCTAAGTCAAAGCAATCAAAAGACTACGGGCTTTCACGCATTGTTTTTGCCACATTTTGTATGAAATCAAAAATGAGAACATACAGTACTAATAAGGAGAAAAAAAAAACCGAAAATTTATAATTATATCACACAAAAAAATCACATGTTGTCCAATTCGCACTTGACTGGATTTTTTAAAACGACTCTTACATGAGAATCAAGATGTAAAGTCTTATCTTGAATCGTGGGACCCTCGGACTCTTGGAATTTCTTCGGAAAGCAATGGTTGCATGAGCGCCCATGATCTAAGCACTGAAGATATTGAAAATTGTGGAAAGCGAAATACGTTGAGCCAAAGGGCAGACCCTATCAACAAAAACTGGTACCAATTTTAGGTAAAAGAAGTAGGAACTATGATTTAGTTAGTTTTTATAATTAAAAGAGTTAAATATATATTTTTTTGGTATCTTACTAATGTTATAAATGTGAAAATTTGTGAGGATGGATGTTTGTTCCATTTTCTCACAAAAAAACTACTGAACGAATTTAAGATATTTTCTACAGTAATATAGATTATACATAAGAATAACACATAGGATACAATTTTATATAAATTGTAGATTTCGTATATCATAACAATAAATAAAGCGGGCGAAGCCGCATGTGGGCTGCTAATATTTTATGAATAAAATGTTATGCCATTCGAAATACTATAAATACATTATGTACAGAGGCGGCCTTATTCCTAGAATAAACTGAATCGATAACCTTTAACGAATGAATGGCTAGACGTCTTTTAATTTAATAAACTGATTGGCCGTATGGGTTATGTCTATATGGTATAGTATAATACCCTCCTGCCCGCATAGCAGTAATTTAGTAGAAAAAAAAATAGATGCCAGTCGTAGCGCAGGGGCACAAGTGTTTACACTCACAGTGTAAACGTGATAGGTTGTGAGTTTGACTCCCACTCGAGGAAATGAAATATTTGATATTTTTATTTCTTGGCTCTGGTGTGGAGCTCCGACACTCAACACGTAATGCCTCCAAAAATCGGCGGAAAGTGGAGAGAGGAGTGACTTAACACTATTACAGGTACCCTCTACTTACATTGCTGTGTGCATCACTGAGATAGAACGTGACGCTAAAAAAAATAGCGTACAAAGGTGGGCTGGAGATAGAATGGTTTAAACTACAGTATCTGAAGTAATAATAATGTAAGATAGTCATTTTATTTAATCTATAGTATGTACAAATAAAAAAAATCTATGTCTATGTTTTTCTCTCTGTAATGACCAAAATAAATATAGATACCAAATAAAGGGGATAAGTAAATATAATTGATAGTACAGCCTACAAACCTCTGATTCTATTAGCATTTCAAATAGCGTTGCAAATTTTCTGTAATCCTTGATTCAGGGTAATTGCAATGGCGCACAATCGAGAGTTCTGCTTTCTCGCAGAGTTTAATTACGACATAGTGTTTTTTTAGCTTCACGCTGTATCCCGCACATAGCAGGGTAGGCAGAGGCAACCTGGGAAATTAGTGATAAGACAATCCGTTCCCATAAGTAATTTCGTTTCCCACTATCCACCGAATTCTGGAGGCGTTGCGTGTTGAGTGGCGGAACTCAACGACGCCTTTTGCGTCGACACCAGGGCCAAGAAATGAAAATAAAAATTTAAATAAATATTTCATTCCCAGAGTGGGGATCGAACCCACAATAAGTTACGTTTATAGTCACACACTTGTGGCGCTGCGCCACAGCTGGTGTGTTTTTTATGTATATTAATAAGATAATAATATGATAATTTTATGTATATTAATATAAATATAATAATATAAAGAAAGGTTACTTATTAATATTTTTTTATTGATTATAAAATATATCTTATTATTAGTAATACTTGAATGAAAATGCCTCCAGAACTCGACGGAAAGTGGAGAAGTGAGTGTCTTAACACTAGGTTCCCTCTGCCTACCCAGCTGTGTGCGGGATATAGCGTGAAGCTGATTTTCAATTTAATTTTAATTCTTGAATATGTACGTTAGAATTTAGTTTAGGGGAAGGTTGCGAACAATGGACCGGCATCTTCATTGGACCACCTAAGTATTTTGAAATTTATTTGTAAGTATTGTAATATTTTTGAAAACTCAATATTCATATTTTATATTATTAGAACATTTATTTATATTTTAGTAGATTGAAAATTTTTCAAATTTGGATTCCCTTTTTTAAAATAAAAAATATTTTTAAATTATTATCTAGTTGCTATCATTGGCCTGCCATGATGAAGCTATGAATGGACTGATCCAGTAAAAGAAACGTCTATTATACTAACTTAATAACAACTTACTTCTAATTATTTCTTATTTCCAGAATTACAGCAAAAACAAGAAAAAAACTTATTATGATTGGAACGAACTCAACCTTGAATCTCTATTATATAGATGAAACTGAGAAATGGCTGCGCTAAAACCTTGTCCGATATATAACAATAACAACATTCCAAGTGTTTATGCTATTCGGAAAAGCTTATTCATAAGCTGCATCTGTCGGTAACTGCCGCAAATGGCTTTTCAAAATCGGATATCTATCTACACGTTAAACAAAGATGTGGCTGACTAGTGCCTAACCACAGATGAAGGACCAAATGAGAATATTGAACCTGAGTTTAAAACATCTTTAACTTAACTAATATTATGTTAAGAATAATAAAAGTTACATTAAGTTTATATATATTTTTTATTTATATTTCGTTAAAATTAGGTGGTTGTGATTAATCCCATGTGTACAAATTGATTAATATTTTGTGTATTAATGAAGTTTTCATTCTTAAGTATAAACGTTTCTTGGTCCATTGATAACAACGGAGTGATCCATTTAAAGCAACTATGGTCCAAAGAAATAACGAATTGAACATTTGTTTTATAGCTATATTGCCGAAACAGTTCATTTTTATACTGAAATAAATATATATATTACTAGCTTCACGCTGTATCCCGCAGGGTAGGCAGAGGGAACCTAGTCTTAAGACACTCCGTTTCCCATTTTCTGCCGAATTCTGGAGACATTATGTTGTTAAGTGGCAGAACTCAACGCCGCGCTTTGCCTGGACACCAGAGCGAAGAAATGGAAATATAAATTTAAGTAAATATTTCATCTCCCCCACTCGAGTGGGGATCGAACCCACAACCAGTCGGTTTTACAGTCACACTTTGTGCCCCTGAGCCACGACTTTTCTCTAGTTAGTTAGCTAGTTCAAATTACATTTCGCTAAAAAAACCCTCGATAAAGTAAAAGGCAACTTTCAAAGTTGGTAGCAACATTTACTGCGTCGTCGTGCATTATGGAGTTAAGCCGATCAGCGGCGAGGCGCTCATCTGGAACTTTGCTACGGATCCCGGTGACGCCATATTGATTGTATAATGTATATTGTACTTCAGATATACGGTACACATACATATATTCTTAAGTTATCTGCGTTTTCATAAGTTGAAAAACCTTTGAATGTACTTGCTTGACTTTTTTTTTTCAAATTTATTACATGTCAGATTTGCGCGATATTGCATTACACCAATCTAAGCGTAATGCCTCAAAAATGGGAGGAATGTTGAGAATGGGTTGATCTTAAATTATCTTCAATTTCCATTTGAAAAGTTTTATGGTTTTAGTTTTTAGATTAGTTATTTATAGAGCTGCTAGAGGTGTCCCTGATAAAATAAAACTTCGTGTGGGCGAATATTTGAGACGGATTCTGGATTCGAGACCGGAGAACGCGAGAGGTCGTCTAGGATAACATATTGTATTTAAGAGTAACATTGTACAAAAAAAATCAGCTACACTGTATTTTGCACACAGCACGGTAGGCAGAAGGAACCTAAGGCACTCCGTTCCCCACTTTCCACTGAATTTTCATGAGATATTGCATGTTGAGTCGCGGAACTCAACGCAGGGCTTTTGCCAAAGCAAAGAAATGAATGAAATTCCTGGGTCACGACGGTTTTGTGTTGGAAAGAAATATGAGTTCAGTAAAAGCCTTAAAGTGTTTGATTTCATCCCAGGAAGGTAAGCAAAGTTCATAATATATTAAATAATATTTGTCAATTGCAGTGTCTATTTATAATTTTAGTCTAATAATATATAATTGTATATCGCTGTATTTTGACGGGTGGTAGTACTGTTTTACATTATATCAACTACAAAATATCAACTTTGAAATTTGTATATTAAAGTTTAATCGTTTTATTCAAATGTATGCCTTTATGTTAATATTTGATTATTAAATTTACATATTATGATAAGGACAACTATTTCTATATTACTTTTGGAAAAAAAAAAGAATATTTTTATGCAAAGACATATCGCAGTGTTGAGCCAGCCAATTAGCATGAGAAATGTCTCGAATTCAAGTGGTCAACCTGGTTCCCACCACGAGCCGAACGGACTTATTAAGGACTTCATTGAACTTATAAGAGTAGACTGTAAAAGGCCCACTAACTGGTAGTCGGGAGGAAAGGACCAACCTACCGAGGCGAGCAGCGAGAGAGAAAGAGATGAAATGAGCTCGTTCAATTCTAGAGAGCAGAGCGAAGTAATTACAGAGTTTTAAACGGACTCTCAATCATTATTTACATAGTAGCGTTCCCACATAGAGAGAGAGGTCAGAGACACGAGTCGAACGAGTAAAAAGTGATTGAAACTAGTATTGCTCTAGAACAGGGGTTCCCAACCTTTTCTAGATCAAGGACCACTTTTATATCATTCTTGGTAGCAGGGTACCACTATGCACGTAGGTATAGGAAAAATTTACTGTGATAATCAAACAGAAACTTCGCCTCACTACCCCCAGTCATAAAATCAAAATCATTCGCGGACCATATTTAGGCTCCTGCGGACCACTGGTGGTCCGCGGACCACTGGTTGGGAACCAGTGCTCTAGAAGGACTCGCTGTCTGAATCGTAGAATAGTCTATTTCCCACTTTTGTAATGTTCTTTCTCAAATATGCTAAAGTAATCAAAATCTCCATTGCGCATTTTTCTGGCATAAGATACTACAAGACATACTTTTTTTCCCTAAATATATAAACCAGTGTCGTCTCTTGTTTCCGTGTTAGTTTGATCAGCTCCAAATTTCAGCTGCTGTCCTTGGTCACTATCATTCATTTCTTATTTTCCTTTCAGCTCACTCTGCTTATTTCTCTCAGTCATTCTCATTTTGCAAAGGACATTTTATTGTTGGTGGTAACGTATTTTTTTTTTATTGAAAAGGAGTCCGCCCCGCTTAAGTGTCACCCGCTCATTTCTCTTTTGCGGTGCAAATCGGGCTGAAATATGTCAAGACGAATTTTAAGATCATAAACTCAAATTGCTCAATTGTACCATAATATTGTACAAAAGTAATGATGTTAAGATTTTTAGATTTTATTACATAGTTGCAGTTTTTTTTCAGATTGTATCCCACATGTAGCAGAAAAGGCAGATGGAGTCTAGTGCTAAGACTCTCCGCTCCTCAATTTCCGCCGTATTCTAGAAGCATTACGAGTTCAGTGGTGGAACTCTAGACCAGAACGAAGAAATGAACATATTAGATATTCCATTTCTTTTAGTGGGATTCGAACCTACAACTTGTCGCGTTTACAGGACCCCTGCACCACGACTGGCTTACTAATAATTACAGTTCGTCCGAATAATTTTCTAAGAAAATACATACATACATAATATATTTTAGAAGCATTACTAAGTATAGTTACGTTGTAAGAGGGCAAACACGTGTGACCAGTCGTACATAAGTCGTGAAACCCAATAAATGTTCTTTTTTCTGTCCCACTAAAGTATGTAGGTCATGGGACGAGACAATACGCGGTGCTAATCATTGCTTACTGTTATTTGTTTGATAAGAATTATATGCCGTGAGTCATATGAAACAACTTTGTCTTGTTTCCAATATAGTTAATTATGATATTTAGTGCGAATGTGTCGTTGTTTATTTCTTATTGTTTGGTCGTATTAATATGAGGCCAGTCGTGGCGCAATGGAACAAAGTGTGACTGTAAAACCGACTGGTTGTGGGTTCGATCCCCACTCGAGGAGATGAAATATTCTCTTAACACTAGGTTCCCTCTGCCTACTCTGCTGTGTGCGGGATACAGCGTGAAGCTGATTATTCCGTTCCCCACTTTCTGCTGGATACTGGATACATTGCGTGTTGAGTGGCAGAGCTCCGAACACCGCGCTTAGCCTCGACACCAGAGTGAAGAAATGAAAATATACATTTAAGTAAATATTTCATCTCCTTGAGTGGGGATCGAACCTCCAACCAGTCGATTTTACAGTCACACTTCGTGCCGCTGCGGAACACGCAATGCCTCCAGAATTGGGCGAAAAGTAGGAACGAGGTATCCTAACACAAGGCTCCGAGGTTCCCTCTATCTACATTGCTACGTGCGAAAAAAATAATATCTAAAAAATGTGTTTTAATAGCAAGGAATAAATAGTTTTACTAATTATCATTATTTCGTTACAATCTATAAATCATTTTCAATTTTATAGTGTAAACCAGCTCAACTGCGCACTCTTGCCCCATATGAATTTGTCACAAAATTAAAAATAAAATCACGGCGGCTTGAAAATTGCAAAAAAGGAATTTCTTATTTCGAAAAGGGTTAAGGACTGCCCATTAAAATTGAATTGGCCTCAATGTTTCTTTTTTCGGGTTTCGTTTACTATTAAATAAAAAAAGTTTTCGTTTATTTATAGAGTTGTGAGTATCTCAAAACAGTTTACTTTCAAATATAAACAAGTAATTATATTATGTTTTACTCTTATATACGTAAATAAAATCAAATCAGCTTCACGTTGAATCCCGCACACAGCAGGGTAGGCAGAGGGAACCTAGTATTAAGACATTCCGTTCCTCACTTCTGCCGAATTCTCGAGGCATTGCGTGTTGAGTGGCAGAACTTAACGCTGCGCTTAATCTTGACACCAGAGCGAAGAAATGGAAATATAAATTTAAGTAAATATTTCATCTCCTCATGTGGGGATCGAACCCACAACCAGTCGGTTTTGCAGTCACACCTCGTGCTACTGCGCCACGACTGGCCTCATCTTATATACGTATACGTGCATATATGGAATCCTACGGAATCCTAACACTCTATTCATTGGAATTTCATACAAATGCACATACATAGTGTAAGTACATGTTTAAAACATACACTAAATTTGTATTCATAATGTAGAAAATATATTATAAGAATTACTCATTTCCTAAAAAAATCTTTTAGTAAATAGTCTACTGAGTAATTCTTATGGTGACTTCTTTATAAAGTATTCAACTTATAATTACGATATATTGACTCATATTTTAAAGAGCGAAGTTAAGGGCCCGGGACATACCCGGGATATACAGGTGCCATGTAGGCAAATTTTTTTACAGATATTAATATAATTTATTACATCAAAGACTTTAAATCATGCAATAATTGCTTGGCCTAGGAATAGGGAGGTGTGGGGGCAAATCTTATCAAGAAAAAATATTACCCAAAATTTAAATAAATAAACAATATAACAGTATAAATTGTTTACGGCTAAATTCCAGGCCGCAAAATATCTCTAGATACGCCCATGGATAGTAGTATTAGGGTAATAGACCAGTTAAAATATTGTAACTGACTCCCCGAACACATTTAAAAATATTATTTAATAAATCCAGAGAGAGTGAATGTAAAACCGACTGGTTGTGGGTTCGATCCCCACTCGATAAGATGAAATATTTACTTAAATTTATATTTCCGTTTCTTCTCTCTGGTGTCGAGGATAAGCGCGGCGTTGAGTTCTGCTACTCAACACGCAATGCTTTCAGAATTCGGCAGAAAGTGGGGAACGGAGTATCTTAACACTACGTTCCCTCGGCCTACCCTGCTGTGTGCAGGATACAGCATGAAAGTGATTTAATTTTAATTTAATTTATTTTAATATACATTTAACACGAGTCTTTATGTGCATCATATTTATTTGCACCGTAGTACTTAAGAGTTTGACCCGATTGCTGCCTTCCGACTGCTACTCACTACGTATATGAAACGACGGTTGCGACACTCGGGACGACAATACATGAATTAGTCTCGATTAATATGAAAATAAAAATATATAGTTTGTATTATTCACAATTAAATATGTTATTTCTGTGTATTGCCATGCATATTTTATTTTATTTACACATACTATTACAATATAAAAAAAAATGAAAAAATGGCTTTTTAGCTCAACGTGAAGAGTTTTTTAAGCATAGTTTCATTAGCTCTTCTATAACAAAAAATATATAGATATCTATAAAGTAAGGTTTACGGATGGATGGACACGGCTAACAGACTAGATTGTCATTTAAAAGAATGAAATTTAATACATCAAATCATGAGAAGAATCTTTTCAGAATTCTATGGATGCATCGTACCACACCGGATGCCGGATCCATTACGTTGCAGAGCTCAGAGCTTAGACCTCAGAGCTGTGCCTGGGACATGTAGGTATTTTTTGTATCAACTTCACACTGTATCCCGTATATAGAAGGGTGGGCAGAGAGAATCTAGTGTTACACTCCGTTCCCCACTTAACGCCAAATTGTTGATTGGCGGACCTCAACGCTGTGTTTTTGCATTGGTACCAGAGCGAAGATTCAGAACTTAATATTAATAAATAATACTTAATTCCTCCGAGTGGCAATCAAACCCACAACCGTCGCGTTACAGTCACACGCTTGTACCCCTGCGCCAGGACTTAAATGCAAATTAACGCTCTTGTCGCTATATAAAAGAATCTAGCGAAATGTGTAATTTTAAAATAATTATCAGGCCAGGCATGGCGCAGGGATACAAAGTTTGACTGGACACTCGATAGGTTGTGAGTTCGAATCCGATTTTTGAGGAATTATTACCATTTTCTTCGCTTAGGTATGGAGACAAAGCTTGGCGTTGAATTCGGTCACTTAAAACGCAATGTCCAGAGTTAGGTGGCAAAAGAACCACGGAATATCTTAACATTAAGTTCCCTCTGCCTACCATGCTCTAAACTCTCGCTCTAAAAAAATATTGTCTTTAAATATATTTTTTATTTATCTCCTTTAACAAATGGCCCTCGATATTTTCACATGAGGTGAATCGATGCGCCAATGCTTCGTTGACTGGAAAATTTATATATTCACATATGATCTGGTCAGTAAACTCACTAGAAACGACCATTCTTATTCTTTTGAAATTACAAATTTTGCCTATATAACTGCTCCACAAATATCGCCAAACAACTGAAATTTCATCAGAGACTGGACGTGAATTAGATATCATTAACCTCGCTTTGCTAACGAGGTGAACCTTAACATTAAGTTCCCAGGTTCCCCCTGTTTATCTTGCTATGTGTGGACACAGCGTAAAGCTTAAAAATCTTTTATAATGAATAGTGGCGCAGTATGGTATCGTTTGAGTTTAAACGCAATAGTTGTGGGTTCTACCCCGCCTTGGGGAGAGAATATTCAGAAAAAAAATTGTAAGCATTGTCATAGCCTACTTCTGACCAAGGTAAGAGTGGCGAGAAAATCCGCCACTAAACTCACAATATTTCGAATCCAGGCGGAAAGCGGAGAAGTGTCTTAAACTTCTTTTTCTTCTTCCTGCTTATTCTACTATGCAGGAAAAACTCGGACTTATATTTAATGGAAATTTTTCTTATTATACATTTTTTCAAATATCCTGTGTTGTTGTCGTTATTTAATCAAACACAGGATCAAATTCACAAGCCACGTCCAATTTTGAAACCAAACTACTGTCATATTCACATATTGTTTTTTGTTTAGAAACTTTGGTTTACTCATTTTTTTTTTTTTTTATTTACTATATTGATATTCATTACTATTATTTATTTATTTATTTATTAATTTATTTATTTATTTATTTAATAGGAAGCCAACATAATATACAGTGTATTTTGTCCTTCGTACATAGCTTAGTATAGAACATTTTATTGTACACTATACACTACACTTAAAGGCTAACTTAACATGTAATACATAGATTTGTTCCAAAACTTACATTATTCTATGAAAAATAAAGTAAAGCAAAAAAAATAAAAAGTTAAACAATAAACAATTGCGTAAAAATAAAAATGTTAAGGAGAGTAAACTTTTACTTATATTATAATATATTTAACTACATTAAAAAATTTAAACCAATATTACTGTAAAAAATATTATTGTAAAAATACAGTAAAAAAAAAGGTAAAAACGAGGTTTTTAAAATAGCGTAAAATATTAAAACTAAAAAAAATAACTTACTGAGTATAAAAAAAAGAAAAAATTGAAATAGTTAAAAACAAAAACAGTTTAAAAAAATAAATAATAATAATAATATATAAATCTTGTTAAAAACTTTAAGCAATTCATATCTTTAATTATACTATACTAGTTAAATTAATTAAATGTGTATAATATAAAAAAAATTAAAAAAATAATCAAACACTAAATAGCTAATTTTCAAAAATACATTTGAGTTTTTTTTTAAATATTTTTCCAGAGAACTTAAATACATCTAGCTCCTCTTTACCATTTGAAATGAGATTATATAATTGTAAAATTCTATTTAAAGGTGCATTGAGGCCTAAATTAGTTCTAGGAGTCTTACTTATAAAAGTTGGCTTAGAACTGGAAGTCCTTAACGGGTTTCTAGGGACTGCTAGTCTT